>JADKXX010004184.1:0-38173 GCA_017310255.1 Butorides virescens
GGAGAAGGAAGGGGAGAAGGAAGGGGAGAAGGAAGGGGAGAAGGAAGGGGAGAAGGAAGGAAGAGGAGAAATAAGGAAGAGGAGAGGGAAGAGGAGAGGGAAGAGGAGAAGGAGGATTCAAGGGTGTGACTGCTCTGATGTGAGAAGTGGCCACAAGGCACCCATCATCCCTGGGCACCCGTCATCCCCGGGCCCAGCTTGTGCTCCTGCTCAGGCTGCGCTGTGCAAGTGCTGCCCAGGTTTGTCCCCTCCGTCCTGCCCTGCATGCTCAGCAGCAACACAGGGGCAAGCTCATGGAAAACAAAGGAGCCCCCCACCGAATCGTGGGGAAAACCAGGGCTGGAGGAGCATCACCTCGCCCATCTCCCAGGCCTGAAGTAGGATCCGCCAGATCAGCGCCGCTCCCGGCAAGGCCTTCGGGATTTGGCCTCAGCAGAAGACTTCCCAGCTGGACAAGTGGTGAAATACCTCGTGTGTGTGGAGAGCAGAGATCAGCGACCGCCTGGCCGGGCCCCAGGACGGGGCCGAGCAGCCCGCTTGGACAAGCTGAGCCTCCGGCAGCCTCCCTGCCCGGACACTGCTGCAGGCAGCCACGCACAGGGGCTCGGCCACAAGTTAAATGAGAAGGAAGAGCTGGATTTCTCTCCCAACATCTTTATTCTAGCGCAATCAAGTTTAAGTTCTGATTAAAAGGTTTCGTTAACCAAAAAATCTGCACCTGTCAGCAGGACAAAGATCCCCAACCTTAAACCCAAACACAAGCGCCTGCAACCATAGAACCCTAGGTTGGAAGGGACCTCAAGGATCATCTGGCCCAACCTTTCTGGGCCAGAGCCCAGTCCAGACAAGGTGGCCCAGCGCCCTGTCCAGCTGAGGCTTAAATGTGTCCAACGTGGCGGAGCCAACCCCTCCCCTGGGGAGATTATCCCAAGGGTTATCTTCCGAGGAGATAACTGGTACAGGCAGAGCCTGGCCAGGCACTTCTGCCTGCGGAAAGGTACCGTGAGGAGCACGAAGCAAGCCCCTGCTCACCAAGCCAGGGGTTGTTCCCCCCGTAAGCCCGACCGCTGCATTTTAAATCAGGGCTGCGGTGGGAAGGAAGTCACCCTTCAAACCCCGTGAACGACATTTTCAAACAAACCGTGCTGCTGCTACGCAAGCACCGTGCTGCTGCCTGACGCTTGGGAGGTCGTGCGAAGGCAAAGAGCAAAGGTACCGGCGCTTTTTAATCTGCACATCAAATATCCTCATCGTCTCTCATCTGCACGCGCAAACACGCACGCACACCCCCTGCTAATTAAACTGCGAGCGTTTCAGCAGTCTTTTGTAATGCTTTATTTAAAACCTGACAACATTATCAGTGGGAGGATTGACTACAAGAGTTGTGACGTTCCCCAATGCCAGGTGCTTAAATAATGCTACGGACGGGAGGGGTGCGTGCAGCCCCCCACCAGCCCCGGGAGCGCGGCCCTGGCACTCCCCGGGCAAGCAGCCACCCACCTGAGCCTCATCACCCATCTGGAAATGAAGGGTTCCCATCCTGCCACCTGCAGAATTCCTAATCTCATGCACCCTCCTCCTATTCTCTCTTATGAGGCCAGGCTGGGACAGTTGGGGGTGTTCAGCCTGGAGAAGAGGAGGCTGCGGGCAGAGCTGAGTGCGGCCGGTCAGGGCTTAAAGGGGGCCCAGAGGAAAGGGGGGGACAAGCTTTTTAGTAGGGCCAGCTGGGACAGGACAAGGGGGGATGGCTTTAAACCAAAGCAGGGGAGGTTTAGACTGGATCTAAGGAAGAAATTCTTTCCAACGAGAGTGGTGAAACCCTGGCAGGGGTTGCCCAGAGAGGGGGTGGAGGCCCCATCCCTGGGACCATTCCAGGCCAGGTTGGACGGGGCTGTGAGCAACCTGATGTGGTTCAAGGTGTCCCTGCTCCTGCAGGGGGGTTGGGCTGGGTGACCTCTGGGGGTCCCTTCCAACCCAAACCATTCCATGATTCTATGATTTTATTCAGCTTGCTGAGACAGTAAACAGGGAATTGGAGCATCCTTGGTTTGAGGTCCGGGCCCAGATGCGGGTAAGGGCTGGAGCTGAGGCTGCCAGCAGAGCATCGAGGGGGACAGACTCCCATCCCACTCCCAACGCAGACGGCGAGCCAGATGCAAAGGTGACGGGCACGCTCTTCTCATGTGGGCAGGCAGATCAGCTGCCTCCCTAAGGTTTGGATTGCTCTGAACGTGTCTATCCTGCACGGTGGAGCACAGCCCAAAAGCTCCCGAGCTGGTAAGCCCTGTGGCCGCGCGTCACGCGGCAGGACCAGCAGAGACCCAGAGCGCGCTGCCACCCGCCACCCACGCGGAGCCCGAGCGCGCTGCACAAAGGCGGCTCCCCGGTCCAAGCAGGCTTGAACGCTGCCGGCGTAGGGCTTTCTGCTCCACGTGTCCCAGAGTTTCCACTCTGTGCCTAATGCAGGTGGAGAGTCTGGCTGGAGAGCAAGCACCCGCTCTGCTTCCAGGGCCAGCAAGGCTGGCAAAGGGCAGGTCTCTTGCCCACCGACTCAAGGAGCAGGCAACCTTCTCTAACCACAGGGGGCTCAGACGGCCCCCCCAGGAGGCAAAGGGGCTGCTGAATAGTCCCTGAACACGACTGCTCAGGAACAGAGACAACGTGGGACTGCAAAGCTTCAAATTCCCCAAAGAGATTTGAGTTAGGGTGTCTCCTAGCTCAGCATGAGACGATGATAGGAAAAGAGGCAACAGGCATGAACTGAAACACGTCAAATTCTGTCCGAAGATCAGGAAACACTTTTTTAGTGTGAGGGTGACTGAGTGCTGGCACAGGTTGTCCAGGGAGGTGGAGGAGTCTCCATCCTTGGAGATATTGAAAAGCCACCTGGACACAGTCCTGGGCAACCGGCTTTGGGTGGCCCTGCTTGAGCAGGGGGGTTGGACCAGATGATCCTGAGAGTCCCTTTCCAAGCTCTGCCAGGCTGTGATTCTGTGACGGTGTAACCAGCAGGTCCAAGCACCAAGAGTGACTCACTGAGGGCTTGTGTCAAGCAGTGGGATGGTGGCATGGCAGCAGGATCAGGCAGCACGGGGCGGAAAGCAACTCCTGACCTGCACGATGACAAGCGGGAGAGTCTCCTGCCTTACACCCCCCCGAGAGGGTGCGTCAACATATGGATTATACATACGCGCAACGCTATTTCTGTGGGCCTGATGGTCTACTCACATGTGCCAGCAGAACAAGGCACAACCCAGCTGCAGGATCAGGGAAAACTCCCCAAACCATAACCAGAGCCTTCAGTGCCGTGTAATTACTGAGCTCTCCCTTCAGCATCGTCACGTGCTGTGCTGGTTAGGGAAGGGAAGTATTTCTCAAAGGCCAAATCTCGATCGAGGATGGAGGTTTGCATGCCATGAACCACGTCTCCCTGCACAAAGCCCATGTAAAGAGGCAAATCAAGTGTTGTGCCAGCACTGGGAACCACAAAGTGGAAGAAATAATAATAAGGAAATGCAGTATTAAAAAAAGGTCTGCAAGATTACAGTCTTCGAATGATGGCTGGCAAGGACTGCTTGTGGCCTGCTATGAGGGGTGCGTGGCAGGAATCGGAGAAGATCCGAAATCTTTAACTACTTCTGATCCAAGGAATGCTATGGATAAATGGGGGTCTGAGGATAAATGAGAGCCGTAACCTTAGAAGCAGACTCTTCCCTGAGGAAACGCCAGCACTAGGCCAGTCTGTGCTGCCGTGGAAGATGATGCTGATCCCAGCTTCTAATTAGAGAGATGACATAAGGTCAAACGTTCCCGAGCAGGATGTCAGCTCAGTCGTTGTAATGTAATGCACAGAATCGGAAAAGGGTGGGGGAAGACTATTGCACAGCAGCGTCTGGAAAGGAAGAGGAGAGACGTGGCAAATATCCAGCAGAAGAGGCTCGTAGGCTCAGAGGCCACCAGGGGCAAGGAGAACACCAAGTATGAGAAGCAGCAAGAGAGCTCAGGCACCAGCTCTGCCTGACACGGGGGAGCTGCACCCACAAGGGGCTGTCATTTCCCAGCTGGGCTACCCAAGGTCCTCCGTGTCGCACTGGATTCAGGGTTTGAGGAGGAGCTGCTTCTCAGTTTGATGTTTCACCATCCCCGGAGTTGGTATCAGCCTTTAGTAAGCGGACCCAACGCTGGAACGCCTCACACGTCTGGCAGGTTCCCAATAGGAAGGTCACGTTTGGCTGGTTTCCGTGGCTTGGTGCTGTCTCTGGGGCTTTCAGGTCACTTGGATCCCAAAGGACAGCCACAATTAGGACCCTCATGAGCTGTTTGGTCTCACAGGAAGACTTTAAAAGCCAGGATATTAGGAACATGATTTTCACAAGACCAGAAATAATAAAGTTTTTCACAGCAGACAGTAACCCAACCTCTGCAGGCAGGGGAGGAAGCAGGGGGAACATCATTCGGTAGCTCCAGTGGAAGCACGAGGGAGGTAAAGTGTAAATGTGCTCTGCTGAGCGCCAGGGAAGGATGGGCGTCCGTGACTCTGCCTTCAGCTGAAGTGAGAAACATTATTCTGATCACTCAACTACTAAATGGATCACAACCCGGAGTTACTCACACCTGGAGCGGAGAGAAATCCTGGGGCACTGATATTCCAAGAGAACACATGAGTTTGAAGTACATGAGTACCAGAATTTTAAGCACCGATCATTAAAGAAGAACGAGAACCTCTCCGGTTTCTGCAGCCAGGGACGTCCCACCCGGAGCCCATGGTGGCAGATGGTGTGGGGGCCTTCATGGCTTTCTTCAAAGATGTTCCCTTCTTCCCTGGATGAAGGTAACAGGACATCCTCTCTGGGCAGCAGTGCCCATGTAATACTGCCTGCCTTCACGGTATCCGTAAGAAAACTGGAAGAACTGGGCAGCTCCCGTGTCTGCCTGCTAAGGAATGTCTGGACCAAGCACCAAGCTTCATTTTCTCCTGATCAAGCCGTGACTGAAGGGGCAGTGGCTGCATCACCAGAGGCTTTTAGCAGCTACAGACAACTCAAATATATATGGTGAGGGACGCCTTAAAGCAGCCTATGTTCTCTCTGTGATGGCTCCAAGCACATGGATGAGACATGGGGCTGGGGGAGGAAACTCTTACCCTGCCAGTGGAGGTGCTGCCAGAAGGCTACCAAAGCCCCAGGGCACCTTGCCGTGGCTCCTTGCCATGGCTCCTTGCCTTGCCCCCACCTACTCCTGCTGGAATATGCAGGCAGCCCTTCCAGAGGGCTCTTCCTCTTCCTCCTCCATCCGTGGTTCCTCAAACCAGGGCAGGATCCAGCACACCTCTCACCGGCCAGCTAACGCCGTCCCTGCGGGTGTGCGGAGCGGCAGCGGGGCTCGGCGATACCGCACCGCTGCTTCAGCTGGGGCAAGAGGAGCTAGCAGCCCTGCCGAAAGCGTACTTCGGGGCGACGATCGTATGCAAACGCAACAACAAAGTACCCAAAGGACTCCTGGGCACGGAGGCACTCTCCCCGAGACAGGGAATAGAAGACTTGCAGCAAAATGAGCGCACAGCCAGACCGGGACAGGGAAAAGCCGAGCGCTGCTGCGCAGTGGAGGCAGCACTCAAAGCAGGAGAACTCTCCGAAGAGAAGCGTGTCTACGGTTTCAGGGAAAGAAGTGGCTTTAAATGCCTCCTATCTGAGATAACGTGAAAAGCTCCTTGACTATCAGAAAGTGCAAGAGATGAGGCACCACAGGAGGAGGCTCTCACCTGGGCCCTGAGAAACGGGGGGGACGTACGGACGCTGTGAGGGGGCGCAGCACACGCTGCTCGAGCTGCGCAGGGAGCCGGGCTGCTGCAGTCCTCCGGCAAACGCGCCCGCCGGGGCCGGACTCCGCAAAGCTGCGTTTGCCTTCACCGCCGATCGAAGAAGCCCCGAGCCTTGGCAGAGCCCAGAGCTCTCGGCTGCCACGTAAACCTGCGCAGTCTGGGCTCTGAGTGCTCTGCGCTTCAGTGCTGGTGTCAGCTCAGGGCTCTGCTCTCCCCAAAACACCATTTGCTTTTGAAAAAAAACACAGATGAGACCACATAGGCACAAACGTACAGCGATCTGCGTTTCTGGGCCTCCAGCCCCGCTGCTTCCACGCTTAACACCTCCTCTGGTGCTGCCATGGGGTCGAGTCCAAGCCCACCCAAAAGGAACAGAATAAATATCCTACGAGCCCAGGGAACGCCGCTGTACAGTTTTCAGTGTGTGACTCTGCGAGCTGATCCTGCACCTTGGCTTTGACCAACTGGCTTGAAGGCTGAAGCCTAAAAGGTCCAAAATGCCCTTTGGCAGAACGCACCTCAGCATTGGGGCTTCGAACCAGCCGAAGGGCTGTTTCAGTACAGCTTCCCTGGAAGGACACACACAGCATCCAACCTTTCGGGAGCTGCTCCCTCGATGACGCTAAACGCTGCTTCCACGAGGCACTGATGGGTTTAACCTTTCGCTTCAAAAATAATCATTAGCATGTTACACAGCGCAGGGCAAGAGGGAAGGTGAAAAATAACGTTTAAAAATACTTGCCTTTAAAAAATCAGCCCTGCCCACGTTACCAAAATCTCATTAAAGGGATCCAGCGGTTGCTGGCTCTGAGATGCCTTTGGTCCCAAAGCCTTAGGATTCAGAGTGTTTTTCTGACCAAGTCTTTCAAGCTCTTTTGCTGCCTTCAGTCCTGCTTCTCTCCTTTGTGTTTCCAAGGGTAGATTAGCTCTCCAAGGAACAGCTTCTTGCAGAGAGACGTCCAGGAATCCCTAGGGTAACAGCTGTAGGTTGGCAGCCTGTACGTCTGGACCACGCTGCCGTATGACAGAGGGTTGATCTGAGGAGAAGAGAGAGGGATACCAGCAATGAAAAGGTGGTGTAGTAAAAACACAGGCGGCTGAGGAGGGCGAGTGCCACTTTTTGCATAGCACTGGCCTCTTAAAACATCGATACCGCTACCCGCAGAGCGCCAAGGTCCCTCCCTGGCTGAAGCTGTTCAGCCTTCTGCAACATCCCAAACCGTGGACAAATTGAGCTTGGCAAGGAGCATCATTAGAACCATTTTCAAGCAGACACATGCACCAGCAGGATTTGAGAGCGATGCTCGTTACACACGGGTAACGACTGCGGCCTTGCTGCGTCAGGAGGTGGCAGCGGCTGGAGAGAGGGGGGCGTCCCACCGCAGACAGCAACGCGCCGCTGGGGTGCACGATGACCCTTCGGAACTCCCCTGTGGGGTGCCGGGTAAGCCGCGCCTTTCGTGGGCCGCCCGCTTGAATGCGCTAAGCCCTCAGTGATGCCTTAAGCTAAACCTGATACCAACTGATACCCACCCCGGGGGATGGAGCCCTGGAAGAACAGGATGCCTACTGCAATGCCACGCAGGGTGCTCATTACCATCTTAAATTAAGTCTCCTTGGCTGAGTTCATCTTTTTCAATTTGATTTCAATCACCATCCCAAGAATCCCAGAATCCCAGCATGGCAGGGGCTGGCAGGGCCCCCCGGAGCTCCCCCAGTGCCACCCCCCTGCCCAAGCAGGCTCACCCAGAGCAGGGGGCACAGGACAGCGGCCAGGCAGGGGTTGAAGATCTCCAGAGAAGGAGACTCCACAGCCCCCCTGGGCAGCCTGGGCCAGGGCTCCATCACCCTCACACTCAACAAGTTCTTCCTCCCGTTCAACTGGAACCTCTTCTGCTTCAGGTTGTGCCCATGGCCCCTTGTCCTGGCGCTGGGCACCACTGGGAAGAGTCTGGCTCCGTCCTCGTGACCCCCACCCTTGAGATATTTGTAGGTGTTGATGAGGTCCCCTCTCAGCCTTCTCTTCTCCAGGCTGAACAAGCCCAGCTCCCTCAGCCTTTCCTCCTAGGGGAGATGCTCCAGTCCCCCCATCATCCTTGTTGCCCTCCTCTGAACTCTCTCTAGGAGCTCCTCATCTTTCTTGAGCTGGGGAGCCCAGAACTGGACACAGTGCTCCAGAATGCAGAGTCCAGACATGGGTGGGGGATGATATTTCCATTCCAAATGCTACTGAGTTTTCTCCAGGAAGTCTTCCCTTCCCTTGCCATTCTGGGATTCTGTGTGATTCCAGCAACACTATCTTAAAAATAAAAAATAATTGCCCAGCTGAGCCACAAGCCTAATGTGAATGCTCAAAACCAGCGGTATTGATTTCTAATCCATCACTAGCACCACGAAGGGCTGCTGTGAACGTATCAGCCACCTACAGCTTAAATTGTTTTGGGCACAGTTACACACGTACAGCCTTACCTCCATCAAGCATGACTCTGGGGGGCTACCATATGGGGAGGGGACAAAGCCACCGTGAAATTTCTAGAAAGGAACTTCATCATGTACCATAAATGTCACTTAAAAATAGGCTTTTTAGATTGTTCTCGCAGAAGACCTATCAGAACGTGGTACATTCAGCAGGATTTCTGACACGAGCCCACTCTTTGCCCAGGGAGGTGGTCGAGGCCCCATCCCTGGGGGTATTTAAAAGAAGGGTAGATGAGGTGCTGAGGGACATGGTTTAGCGGTGGGACGGCAGGGTTAGGGGAACGGTTGGGTTTGGGGATCTTAAAGGTCTTTTAGATTCACTTCCACCAGCACAAAGAGAGAAAAAAAAAGTGCCTTTAGTGACTCTGCTCGTTATTATTCGAACAGAAAGCCAAGAGAGAGTCATCCGCTAAAGAAATTCCACCTCTCGAGATGATGACACGCGCTATATTCCGGATAGCAGAAGGATCTTTTGCAGCGGTCCAAGGAAAATTCATCACATTCCTATGACTCACTGCCTCTGCTCTCTAAGTCACAATCTTTTTCCTCTGGAGAAGCCATCCACCTCATCTCACAAAGACACCCATGCCAAATTCTCCGCTCTGCAGCTCCTGTGCCTCGTCTCTGGTGTTCAGTTTCCTTTTTATGGAGTCTTCTGGCCAGGGAGAATGACAGATTTTGGTTCTTACAGCACTACCCTACCAACACACAGGAACCAGGATGCCACCGTGCTTAGGAAACGCTTAGGATTCCCTTCTGAATCGCTGCTAGCTGGCGTGCGGGCTCCCTGCGGAGCTGATCTCTGCTGGAACAGGGCTGGGGCCGGACCGGTGATGGAAAAAGCAAAAGAGCTGGGAAGCTGCAGTTAATCCCTTCCCACACAGGCCCCCCGTGCCCAAGTGGTTTTGATGAATTCTATAGGCTACCTGTGGACTCTCCTAGGATGCAAAGAGCAAGGGAAGTGCCCCCGTGATAGGGCAGCACTCCCGCAAAGTCGGGAGATGGGAACTGCACAATCGCTCCTGGGAGCGTGATGAGAACTTCACTGCTCCCACCACATCATTGCTTTTCAGAAAAAAGATTTCCTTTTGTATTGCTGGCAATAGAGCATGGAAATACGAGGTTACAAAAGCAGAGGTCGCCTTTTTCTATGCACCTTGCCACAGCAGCTCAGGAGAATAACAGGAGGCCCTTCCCTCTCTCATCTCGCCCCCACACTCGTCCTGCCGGCACCACGGAGCAGCTAAGGCTCTTCAGCACATCTGGAGGGGAAGACCTGTAACAAGCCCTTAACTGTCATTCCTTCTGGATGGTTTCGCTGCCGCCTTCGGCGTCTCAGGGTTCAGCAATTACTAAGGCGAAGCTGCACGGAGCCAGGAAGCGAGGTGATACCCATGTGAAGCCTGAATTCCAGAGGTAACAGAGCTCCATGTTCTCCCATCTTCCACGTTGCATTCCACACCATGCCAGACCCTGCGTTTTCTCTGAACGGAGGACTCGAGCAGGGTATTAAAAAGAAGAGAGAAAGCAGCCGCCAGTGGTTGAAATGGGAAATGTATTTCCCTTGTTTCAGCATTTCACAGCTGAAATTTTTTAAGAGGGGGCCTTTCAGCGGGACCAGTCTCAGAACTGCTACAGGAGAGAGAAGGAGCCTGGGGTCTGCGAGGCCAAGCCTGCAGCAGAAAGTGTCACCCAGGGCACAAGGGGCTTACCTGCATCAGGAGGCGAAGAGGTTTTCCATCCCGCTGCTCAAGGACTCGGAACTTCACACCAGCTGAAAAGAAACAAAACAAGGAAACCAAATCCATGCTGGAGAAAAAGCCCGTGTGCCTTTTGCTGTGCAGCTCCGCTGGCTGAGCTCCAATTCCCTAGAAACGGAGCCTTCAGCCTTTCCCGATTTGTGAGCCCTTACACCTTTCCAGCGGGAAGCAAAGATTCTCTCTATAGCAGTTTTAAGACTTTATAGCAGTCTTGCCTCCATTAAAAGCAGCCCCCTGACTCCAGCTTGAAGACGCAGCCTTAAGGAAAGTACAAAGCCTAGAAATCAGCCGGCCAGAGCCGACGATGATGAAGGGACTGGGAAAAGCTTTCTCTTTTCCCAAACGAAGGGACTGGGAAAAGCTTTCTCTTTTCCCAAACTTCTGTCAGAATGGGAGCTCCGTGTTAACAGCAGGCAGAGAGCTCACCTTCACCGTGTGCTCATGGGGGTACAGCACACGTGCACACCTCTCCCTCTTCCAGACCAAGGGAGGAAAGTGGCTGGCCTGGAGGCATTAAAGACATTTCGGAGCAATCACCGCCTCTTAATCCCAGCGTTCATATGGTTTTAACCCACTACTAACCCCACCAAACCTGCCACTTTTACATTTCGCCCTGGACCCGCTATATTCCCAATACTTTACAGATAAATAGGAAAGGTTTTGGACTCCAGTGGTGGCACACTGCACAGGCCCATTTAACACAATGTCCCAAACTAGGACTGGGGAGGCGTTTTCCTTTGGAAGATCTTGCATCACTGCACAGAAAGAAAACCACTCCGTTTTCTGGAAACCTGTGCCAGCCAAGTGTGCCCCTGTTACTCTTTGCTACAGGTAAAAAGATGAGGCAGGTGATCGAGTTAGTGTGTCCCTGCTCCCTGCAGGGGGGCTGGACTGGGTGACCTCTAGGGGTCCCTTCCAACCCAAACCATTCTATGGTTCTATGATCATAGAATAGCAGGGACACCGCTAACTAGATCAGGTTGCTCACAGCCCCGTCCAACCTGGCCTTGGATGTTCCCAGGGATGGGGCCTCCACCCCCTCTCTGGGCAACCCCTGCCAGGGTTTCACCACCCTCATTGTAAAGAATTTCTTCCTTAGATCCAGTCTAAAGTTTACTCCTTCTGGGAGAGAACGCTCTTGCCTAGCAGAGAGCTCTGGTTTAAAGTGTCTTCCCAAATCATAAAGCCTTTTTTGCTCAAGACAGGAAGTATTTATCGGTGTTTTGCTGGGTTATGCTGAAACGTGGGCTTCCCCAAAGGCTTCGAAGAGACATTTGAGTACCCTGGCTCTCAAGAAGCAGATGTGCTGGATGACAAAAAGTGTTCAAGATGATTCATTGAGTTTGGGCTACGAGGAAGTGCCTAAGCTGTTCCAGGAACTGCTTTTCCGGCAGGTGATTTGTCAGAGAGGGACAGATACACGTGGGCACTGCAGTTTCAGGTACGTGGTTGAGGGCTCTGGAGCCTTATCCCAGGATCGGTCCATCAGACCAGAAGATGCTGCTTCTGTAGGTCACGGCCACACGCTTCCCTTCGCCAGCTGCAAGTCTGCAATCTCTTAATTAGATTATTTTATTGTTCAGGATGTTGTGATGTGAATATCTATGTGTTGGGCAAGAGGGAAAGAGAAGTAGAGAGCAAATGAGCTGACCTGTGCACAACCAGGCAGTATGTTGGGAACTTGGGCGTGGGCAGGGTCCGAGACCCCTGACCCTCACTGCTACGCTTTCCTTCACCCTCAAATCATAGAACCATAGAATGTTTTGGGTTGGAAGGGACCCCTCGAGGTCATCTAGTCCAACCCCCAACATCACAGTGCGCCTGTCCCAACTGAGGTGGCATCCCTTTAGCTCACACTGGGCGGACAGAACTCTTGCAGAGAGGACACCAGCAAAAGGCTTTTTAAAGTCCAAAGTATTTCACTTCTGATGCGTGGAAAGAAAATATGGATTTCATTTCTTGTGTGTGCATGGATCTATCCTGGCCCAGGCTTCATCGATATAATACTTTGCCAATTCAGAACCTGGAGGCCAGATACCATGCTTGAACTGAATTGAACTTAGCCACTGCACTACACCCTGACCGACAGAAAAAGCAAAGCTCTCCACTCGTGTTGGTAGAGCCATCTTCATGGTGCCTGTAACACCAGCCCTAACATACGCCAGAGGATGTCTCATCCCAGTTCTGAGGCTGAAAAGGGAGGCAAAACCTAAGCAGGGAGGACATCAAGTGACGTGTACTCTCTGTAGTCCTTTGAATTGGATTCAACTGCTCCATCTGTCACCACGCCAAGGACACAGTTTTGAGCTGGGGCAGGAACACAGGCTGCAGAAATTCTCAGAGATGCCTCTTCATCTCACAGGCAGCATGGCATTACCGTGTTCTCTTTCTTAAAATGTTTAAAAGGAGCAACCAAACACCTGACTGACCTTCTTTGTTGGCTAACAAACTCATCTGAGGAGACAATCCTCTGCCTGGGAGGAGGCTTATTACCTGCAGAAGGCAGCTGGCTGAACAAAAGCGAGTAGTAACCCAAGACTGATGGGAATATATGGCCTAATCGCTCAGTGGCCACAAGATCACCTTCTGTCCTATGACCCTCTCTTTACTGAATCGGTTTTCTTCAGCAGCATCTCCCGTTCTCCAAGGACAACCCTGAAGGGTTAAGAAGTTTCTGCCAGGAAACTTCTGCCTGCTGAAGGCACATGTGGAAAAGCAACAGAGCTGGTAACGTGGCTCGGTTTTACCTTCCCAAAATCGAGCCTGGCACTGCTTCAACAGACAAAGCTGTAATCGGCTGCCTAAGGTTCCTTTGCATTTGATGAGTAGCCTTGGTTTAGTGATGATCAAGCTCTTTCTTATGTTTAAAATTCCTGCTGCATGCTCTTTAAATGGATGGGAGATAACAACTGAGATCGGCTTGATTCTACCTAGATTAACCATAGCTGTCGACAGCCAAACCCATTTCAGAATGACCCTCTGCTCTGATGCCAACCACAGCTGATGGTTACCAAAACTGGAAAATCAATGACTAGTTTCAAAACGGTGACAGATGAGTCTAAAAACCAGAACCATTATCTGAAATGTGCCCAGAGCTCTGAAATGAATCCAACCACCTCAGATCAGGACTTCAGTTAGTCAAGTCAGCACAGAACTGACGCAGCTCCATTGATTCACCGCCAATGTAGATCCAGCCCTTGGAAACAGCAGATGTTGCAAGTATTTTTGTAATTTGGCTTGTTTCAGAGCCCAAGCCTCCAAGGTTAACAGCTTGTTTAACTCTCAGAAGATTCACCTGACCTGGTACACTAGAACTGGAATCAAAAGATGAACTCATCTATACAGGGCTTGCTTGGATGCCATGTTTGGCTGCCACAGGCTTCGTAAAGGTGCTCCCAATTCTCCTTCAGTACCAAATTTCTTCCCACTGACATCCTCACCCTGCAGTAACTGGTTAACACTACGGACACCTGCACGACTTCAGCCTCAGGTTCTTTCCTGCCCCCGCTGCCTCTTTCTATTCAGAAGCTACCGATCGCATCAAAATTAAATGCATAATGCAAAATCCTTGAACTTCTGCATATGCAGTGCTGAAGGACTTACCCGCGAGTCTGTAGGATCTGCAGAGCCGAAGGACGATAGAATAAAGAGGCAGAGAGTCAATCAGGTCAACTAGCAAGTGTATCAGGCCTTGCACAATCACCACCAGCAAACGAAGCTACGGAGAAACAGTTTAATAAGAAAACCTTGGAGAAACAGGAGATGCAACACGCGCAAATTCATGAGCTGATCTGCAATGTGACACGGTTGTGCGCTAAGCTAAAGCCTCCCAAAGTGGCTTTGATGTCCAGATGTGCTGGGCATCCAGACCCTGCCTGAGGTTCCTTGACAATCCTAGCCTAAGGGTGTCGCTGAAACGAAGCCCCTCCAGCTGGGGAGGCTGTGACCTGCAGGGTCTAAAAGGGAGCATTCAGGCTTCCGCTTCTAGCCAACTCCATCACTGTGTATCAGTGAAGGTAAATCTTTCTCTCTCCAACGGTGAGCTGAAGTAGTTTATTTCTGCCTGAAGAAACCAGACATAGAGCACCTAAATAAGAGCAAAGCGGTCAGAAGGGAGCGTCCTGCCCTGGGTTTTCTGTCCCCCGATTAAAGCACCTCCTTTTGCCAGGCTGTATTTATTGTTGGCTGCCAAGCTCGCCTGAAAAGAGAGGGCTCAAAAAAAAAAGATGTTGAAACCATGTGATGGCCACTGTCTATGGAAAATTTTGCTCCAGGCAGGCCTCAGAGAGGACTGGTCATACTGGGGGGAGGAAAGAAAAATAAAGAAGTTCAACCCTCGGAGCAAAGCCTGGCTGAAAGCATTTAACACAGCAAGTTAATTTCCTGAAAAAAAAGAGTTCTGGATCAAACTAGAGGGACCATGGGCTGGAAAGATAAAAAATGCCTTCTAAGTGAAAGAGAGGGGAACAGCTTGTCCCGCTGACTGGGATTTGCTAGGAATTCCCTTTGGAGAAACACAAACACGTATCTGGATTTCCACTTGCTTGGCCCACATGGGCTGTGTGGGAACCCTTCCTGGGCCACTCACACAAGCCTTGTATCTGCGTGGTGGATGACAGTAAGTGACAAGGAAACCTCTCTGGAGTATCTCTGAAGACAGCACGTGACTGGCTTCAAGGGTTAAACCTTACCAGGGTAAACACCAAATAATACAGCGCAGTGGTAGGCAGGAGGAACAGCAGGATTGTAAACAGCAAAGTGCCAATAAATAACTGGGGGAAGAAAAGAAACACAAATGATCATTAGCAGAGCAATGGCAAAATAAAATAAGAACAAACGAATAGGAAACTGTGAGACAAGGAAAGGTTGCGGGACTCCTTAACGTGATTTTTTACTCCTGACGTGAATCACGCCGTTACCTTGAATATTTTCAGTACGGCTTCTCCCACGGGGCCTTTTCAGAATGCTCCCTACAACAGGGCTATGTTTGGAAAGATAAATAAGCTGGATCCTGACAGCGTTTTTTCCTTTCTAGACAACAGTCAAGATTTCCTATTTCAGGCCAGCGTCCTCATGAAACAAGACTGGCGTGATCGTGCTGTTTGGCCGCCCCCTATCCCCACAAGTTTTAAAGCCGTTGGTCAGTTTTTACCAGGCAAAGGTGGAAGGGTACAAAGAAGTAGAAATTTGGTAAGGAATTTTTGTTCCTCCTTGTTTTAGCAGAACAAACAGCTGGGGAAAAGCGGACAGAATTTGGCTGATGAACATTCCCAGCAGCAGCAGTTCAGCCGGCCAGGCCAGCCATGGAACTTCTGCCTTTTGCTCGGTAGGAAACTGGGAAAGAGAAAGAAGCTGGAGTTACTGGGGTGGGGAGAGCAATATTCAGAGGAGGAAGGAGAAAAATCCATAGGAAAGCAGGTGTCATTGGCTCCACTGCCCACAGAAGAAGTTATTCCTACTCTGGGCCAGCCCAGTTGGCCTAAGTCTAACTAATTCCAACTGGGAGAAATGCAGATTTATGACAAATAGGGATCTGACTCTTCAATTTTCAGTCACCACTTCCCGAACGGAGAGGCCACAGGAACACAGGGCACTGCCATTTCTGCAAAAAGAGACCATGGCCACGGTGTGTCATGAGCGAAAGGAACCCAGAGGGTCCTGCCCCAGAGGTGGGTCAGCATCCCGGCTTTACGCACGTAACCAGAAATAGCTCATAACCCAACCCATTCTCTTCACAGCAGATGCTTCTCCCCTCCTCTCTCACTCCATTGCAGTTGCTTAACATCTCCAGAAGTCTTTCAAGGTCTGCTTTGAATGTCCCTTCCCACCCAGGCCAACGACATTAATTCCCACTGGCCTCCGGAGCAGCAGGATGAAGCCTGGAGTGCCAAGCCAATTCTCCTCAAAGTACACAGGGAGCCAGCAAACCTGGCACGGAGGCTCTTACTCTTCCATCGCCAAAAAAACAGAAAGAGAGCTCCTCCAGCATGGTGTGAGAAGCTCAAGGTTCTCCGTTGCGATGGAGCGAGCAGCTCTGGCCCTGGAAGTTACCAAATATTACGACGTTCTTTTAGCGATGTTTGCGGCTGCCGGCGCGGAGCAGCTCCGGCTCTGCTCAGCTTCCGCACGGCGTTTCAGAAATTGAAAAGAGCCTGCAGCGTTTGACAAAAAACTGTCCCTGCTGCTCGAGGGAGAACGTGTGGGCCAGGCTCCAGCGCAACGTAAATGGAACGGGGCCTTTTAATAGCAACGCTGGCACGTCTGTTACTGTGGTAACACTGCTGGGCACCGCTTTTTAAATTGCCTCCCTCCCCCATACCCACTCCCATGCTCCAGGAGCTGCGAGCATCTGCAGCACCCACCGAAGTTACCAGGGTGCCTCGCAGGTGCTCAGCGCCTGCCAGAATTAGGCCTCCTGAACACGCAGAGTCCCAGCATTTGTTCGAAGCGCCGCGGATGCGGAGTGCCGGGGCAGGCACTTGCTCTGGGCACCGCAAAGCTTCCCGCGGCTTCTGCCTCAGCCGAAGCAGGATGGGACCGTACTGCCCGCAGGCAGCGTCCCCCGGGGAGCCCCGGGTGCTGCAGCACTACCTGGTCCAAGTCATAGGAGCAGGAATCCACTCGCTGCCGGAGGACGTTCCACTTCTTCCCACGGAACAAGCGCCAGAGAGATGACAGGCCGTAAATCTTCAGGCAGTAGAGCCTGAGCAAAGAGAAGATGCCATGCATCAGAGCTGCGAGCTCCCGAGCTTCATCACAACCCAGCGGTCATCATCACACCCCCGCGCCCGCTCACTTACCGGTGCTGCAGAACTCGGGGTGGCAAAAGAGATCAGCCCAGGAACGATGCAGATAAAATACTAATTGCTCACTCAAGCGTATTTGGGCTGGCCTGTGGCACGGGCAAAGCAGGCTACTGCAGACAGCTCTGGACCACTGGAGGGCAATGGCCACACCATGTCCCGGGGCCGCGGCAAGGCTCTCGATTTCTGCTCCCGTCGATGAAGAGGTTGGCAGATGGGAAGTGGCAAGTGATGCTGGAGGGTGGCCCCTACGAGCAGCAGCAATTGCCAGCCCCATGCCACCACCTTCTCTGGAGCAAAGGAAGCAGCAAGCTCCTTCCCCCGAGCTCACCTCTGTCGCTCCAGTTTAGATCTGCCCTGCTCCCCTTGCTTCACAGCCCTTCCACGGCAGGAGTGGCCAAGGTCTTACCCCTCACGCTTGAGTCAATGCAATGCAATTTTGCCTCTGCAGCACGGAGAGGTGAGGGAGGGGACTGGAGCCCCTGCACCTTCTTTACTAAACCACAGCTTCCAACATCCCTAAGAGCGGGAAGAGATCACCGAAATGGCTGGTGGCACTCCTGCCGCGTCCCTTCCTGAGGCTTTCGTCACTTGGTGCTACGGCACTTGGAGCTACTTCCATCCCAGAAAAATGGCAATGGTGAGAGAAGCTTGGGGTGATAAGGGGTGGGGAATAGACGCCCCTACGGAGTAACACCGTGGGAGACAGAGCCCTTTGGATGGAGAAGAGGCACAAAGAGCCCTGGGCAGCAGTGGCCAACATACAGGGATGTAAAGAAGGGGGACACAGCTGAGCTCTGGGGCAGGACAGAGCCTGAGAAAGCCTGAGCTACAAAAGCCAGACTGCTTAACCAGCCTAGTTAACGCGTGGAGGCCGCTCAGATTTCAAGGCAGTGCTGTGAAAGCAGAGGCAAGGAGTCTTATGCAAGAGAAGAATCTGGCTTGAGGGACACCAACTGCTTCAAGGAATTGGCAGGGTGCCCCCAGACGGGCGGGCACAGCTCGGTGCTCTAATCCCTAGGCAGGAATAGCGCCCAGGACAGCTCCTCCAGGTTGCTGGAACACGCCTGCCCGTGGCTCTGACGAGGGCCGCGCGATTCCCCGCACGCCCCGACACGGCTCCGGGCGGGCGTTCCTGCTGCGGCCCCCGCCCCAGCTTCCCTGGCTGCCTGCACACTCAGGCCCGCTCTCGCTTCACCGTGCCCTTTGTTTCAGGCGGGGATCTCAGGCTTCCCCAGCACCCAAACCAGCAAATTCTCCCACCAGCTGCAGGAAGGCAAGGTGCGGCGGTGGCTGTGCTGATGTGGGCGACTGCTATCCCTTTCGGACCCTCCCTGGGGGGGCCCTGGCACAGCAGGGGCCGTTTGGTGCCAGCGGCAAGGGAACACGTAGCTGCTCTACGCTTGTAACAACCAGCCAAGGCGGGGAGGCTGGCTCCCTGCAGCTCACGAGGGAAAAGCAATCAGCTGAGAAAATGCTTTTCCTCTTTCCACTCTCTGCACGATGAGGAGGAGCAAGGTGCCTCCTCACAGCCCAAAACAGAAATTCCAGTAGTTGAGGTGTTGGGAAGAGACTCCCCATTACTGACATTACTGATTTTGGGCGTAAGCCCTATGCTCGCAACAGAACTGGTTCATAAAACATATCTCAGCATTTCTAACCACCCCCTAAACTACCCATAACCAAGGTTCTACTGTTTCTTGCGTTGTTTGCGATGTCAAGCCCTCTGCTCACAGCCTGGGGAGGAACGACGACCGTTCTGTACTCTATAGGCCAAGAGTTTCTGTATTTCCTACCTTGTCTCTCACCTCCTGGGCAAGGGTGGCTATTCTCGTGTTAACGAGGGCAGGAACAGTGCACGTAACCCCAGTAACCCCAACTTACCCCAAAGCCCTCTGCACCCCCCCCCCCCACCGCCTCAGAGCCTCTGCCCAGCTCTCAGGCCATGGGGCCCTCCAGCAGGTCCAGACAATGACATCAGGATGGTGTCACAGCCACGCTGTAACCCCAAACCTGCCACCTGCGCTCCACGGCGCTGACAAGAACCTCTGAAGCAAGGCAGAGGCAGGGACTTTGGGGCTTCTCCAGAAGTACAAGGGTTCCCTTTTCCTCCTCCTCTCCTCCAGTTCCCCTCAAACCGACTGGGTAGGGGGCAACTGAAAAGAGTTGAATCAAAGGGATAGGGTGAACTGCTTTCTTCTCCTCTGCCTGTCACGTAGTTTTATTTTTCAAGGTCACTACCGCAATAATTAAATATTTAAATGCAGGAGAATGGAAAGATAGGTTGCTTGTACTGCTGCGGCCGCCACTTCTACGTGCATAAAAGAATGCAATAAATTAACTGCTGGCTAAACTGTGAATTCAAGAGAACTAGGCCAGGATTGAAGGCTCCTCATATGAAACACGTGAGTGTTCAGTGGCTCTTCTCTCCAAATATACCCAAGTCATAACCAAGAGAGGTCAACTCACCTGGCTCCGTAGACATAGAAGCAGTAGATGTGGAAAGTCAGAAGCGCAATGATGTCGGAGAGGATGCAGAGCGCCACGGTCAGGCCCAGACAAGCTGACAGACCGACGTACCAGAGGATCATCTCAATGAACGGGGACATCAGGTGAATGTAGCCTAGGGGACATTGCAGAGTCAGTATCTGCCTGGGAGACCTTCCCGTTGACACTTTCAAAAGAATGATTATCCATGCCCTACAACACTGCTCCAGAAATCAGAGCCACGAAAGCATGGAAGTAAAAATGGAAAACTCCTTTAGACGCCATCTTCTGTTTAGGAGGGCCAACAAACCCTCTCTTTCCCCCTAGGTTTCGGTCCAGGTGTGGCAGCTCTGCGGGGAAGGGGAGAACACGCTCAGCTTACACTGAGCAGTCACCTTGCTCCACATGGGATTTGCTTTCCTAGATTTGCGTCCCAGTTCCTAATCACATTTTTAATGGCACAGATCAACCTTTACTGCAACCATTCCCTTTTTCCTGCTATTCCCACAAAAGCCATCCCAGACAGCTTTTGAAATAAAATAGCGAGGGGGCACCCAGTCTCTTTCACCACCAAAGTGGAGCAAAGTCACAGAAACGAGACCGTACTGGATTGGTGAGCAGAGTAAATCAGTGTAACCACTGAGGCGTTCACGTCCATCATCAAGGATAACGGGGGGGTGTGTTGAAATAACAAAACTGCACTAAGCTGAAGTCAGTGACAAGCCAGAGTTTGCATCTGCATCCCGAGAGCACACTTCTCATCCCTATCCCTCTACAGGGCAAAGACTACGAAAGCCCACATAGGACCAAAGGCCCTCCCTTGGACACTCACCACTAACGGCACCACGTAAGGAAGCTCCGTTGCCATTTGCACTTCTTGCAAAGCATCGGTACAAGCACTTTATTTAATATGCGTGACTTCCTCGTGTGGGAATCCAACTTTTGCTTGAGTTCCCACAGCAGGAAGACTCGCAGACGAGTCTGTACTTGCGGTGGTGCATTTTGATTCATTATTCACCTCCAGGCAAACATTAAACACTCGGGAGGGAAGAGATGAAAAGGGAGGCTGAAAAGTTAAACAGTTGCACTTACTAATCCAAAGATGGATGTGGTAAAGGAAGAAGCGTCCCAAAACCTGATCCAAAGCTCGGTTCATTTTCAGACCAGCTGGCGCTCCCATGAGCCACTGGAGCAGGTCCTGGAGCTCTTCAGCTACGTGCTGTGAACACAAGGAAGCAAGGCACCTGAGATAAAAGGTTGTCCAGTGTACTGTACCTGCTGCCCCCCCAAAGTATTCTCATCACACCCTTCAAACCAATGGGAAACCCCCCCATCCAAACTACTCTGTGTCCTGGTTTCAGCTGGGACAGAGTTAATTTTCTTCCTAGTATCTGGTACGGTGCTGTGTTTTGGATTTAGTACCAGATGAATGTTGATGACACCCTGATGGTTTAGTTGTTGCTGGGTAGTGCTAAGACTGGCCAAGGACTTCTCAGCTCTCAGCTCCGCCAGGGGCACAAGAAGCTGGGGGGGGAACACGACCAGGACAACTGACCCCAACTGACCCAAGGGCTACTCCATACCATATGAGGTCATGCTCAGTACATAAGCTGGGGGAAGAAGAAGGAAGGGGGGGACATTCGGAGTGATGGCGTCTGTCTTCCCAAGTCACCGTTACGCGTGCTGGAGCCCGGCTGTCCTGGGGATGGCTGAGCACCCGCCTGCCCATGGGAAGTGGGGAGTGAATTCCTCGCTTTGCTTTGCTTGTGTGGCTTTTGCTTTCCCTATTAAACTGTTTTTATCTCAAACAATGAGTTTTCTCACTTTTACACTTCCGATTCTCTCCCCCATCCCATTGTGGGGGGAGTGAGTGAGCGGCTGCGTGGTGCTGAGCTGCCAGCCGGGGTTAAACCACGACACTCCTTTACAGACAGCTACTTAAATGAGAATCACACCTTCACAGGCGAAGGACTCTCTACTGAACCCAGCCATAGCAGCAGAGAGGAAGCCAGACCGCTTCAATGCGGAACAGGGCTGGGAACACAAACCCAGAGTTTGCTCACGGCCAGCTCGGGGAGACTCGCACAGCGCGACCCCTTGGTGTAGTAAGAGTTCCTGAAATAGATGGCAGATGCTGGTGCACAGATCGACCTCTTTGGATGGTCAACTGAGAAGTCAGCACCAAGCAAGTGATCTGACTACGGGGAAGGCTGTTGGGATTTCAGAAAGGGCAAAATGGCATTCGTGGGCAAAAAAAAAAGTGAATTTTTACAAACAAATAACCTGTACGTGTTTACAGCAGGGTAAACCCCACAATTATATAAATGTATTTCTTACATAAACAAACATTCTTGATACTCTGTGGTGTACCAGGCAAGATCAACCATGCTGTCCAGCATCTTGCCTACCACTACCATGTCTCTCTGCAGGCTTCACGGAGAGACACCCTTCGCATCCCAACAAAAAAAGCAGCCCTCTGAATCATTGAGGAAAAAGCCTAATGGAGCTTGTCCCCAAATCACCAAGGGCTTTGGGTCTGAATTTCTGATGATTTAATCCCAGGCTGCTGTTCTTTACTGATTTTCCTCCCTCCACCCCACCACCTGACCTGCTCACCTAAGCCGAAATCAGCGGTGAAGTCCATTTGCCAGGCTGTGGATGGAGGTAGCTGAGAGGTAACCTCCAGCAAGGGGTGGGGAACAGACCTAGAAGAAAGGACCTCTCACGCTGTCCCACACAAACAGAGACTGGGAGCAAAAGCCTTCAACCTCTGAAAATCCCTCTTGCAGTCAAGTCCATGCATGCAAACCCTGCCCGTGCAGACGCAGCGAGACGTGCTACCTGAAGCTGATGCGCTGCAGCCCCCTTCCCCCACCGTCCCCATGGATAATTCCCCTAAGGGGAAATGATTTCCAAAGCACGATTCCATTTTATTTTTTAACCAACAGGATCCTTGCAAAATGAGTTTGTAAATATTTGCTTTTTGTAAACACTTAGTTTTAGCGTAGTGGCAAAATGAAGAGCTCCATCTTCACCTTACCCAAAAGGAATGCCTGGGTATTTCATTCATTTTCCCTCTGTCCCTTAAAATATCTCACTGGAAGTCAGAACTCACTTGAACCCGTGGATCTCACCTCTGTGGCCGAGGAGCATTAGCTACTTTATAAATAGACTGGTTTTAATATTTTAAGTGTTGGACTGGTAACTTAGAAAAAGCATTTGGGGCTTTTAATGAAATATTTAAAGGCTTGAAAGCAGCAAGGCTGGTTTTCAGCACTGAATACTTCTGGAGGCTGCCAGTCCCAGAGGTGCTGCTGAATTCTGACAGGGGCACGTCGCTGCGGGAAGGTGCCCTGCCTTGCTGTTATTTAGCTGGGCAACGCGTTTCAAAACACAGTCCTGACACATAACCTTGCAGGCTGTTCTCCAGCCAGATATTTTAGGCCTGATCAATAGCAAGCAGAATCAGAAAAGGTGACGGGGAGGCTCACTCTCCTGTTGCAGTCATGAATACTGCATGGGGCCAGTATGAATAAATCAGGTACATGAGCTGGGAGTGTTTCATAACGGGGCGCAGGGACACGACCAAACCGGGCACTAAGCCAACGTGGTTTAGAGGAGGTCACCCTGGAAATATTTTCTTTACTGTCACACTCTTCCTTCTAGTCCCCATACGCCGCGGGTCCGGGGGCGATGCGACAGGGATGGAGACGGACACGCACTGCGCTGCGGCTGGGCTCCAGCGCAACTTCCCCAAGCCCAGCATTGAGTGCAAGTCAGAGCAAGCAGAGCCAAAGCGCTCCCCGCCAGACCCACTTGCTCCAGGGCCTGCTGCAGGCACTTGGGGCTCTAAGTTATGCTATTTTACAAATTAACATCTAAAAATATTTTCCAGGAAGCGTCCTCTCTGCTCGCTTTGCTTATGGCTTAGCAGAACACGACTGGGTAGGAACTTGCATCCAATTATCTCTAAGCCCCAGTAAGAGTTTTGGAGGCACGATCTACGATAAATATTTAACTGTTTCACAGAGATTACAGCTTAAGAGACACATCAGCCAGGATGAAAGAGGTGAAGGAGGAAAAAAAAAAGAAGACGTTTTATAAGCAGTTCTTTTAAACCCAGGCAAATGTAGCACTGTGGTGCGGGTGTTTTCAAAAGAAGGCTGTCTGGAGGAAGGCAAAACCAAGGACAACCACTGGGAAGCCTGGTGGGAGCGAGAGGAAGGAGGAGGGTAGGAGTTGTGAGGGCACCCACAGAGAGAAGATTATTCACGTTTTCCATTCTTGGACTTGAAAGCCTGTTCCGAAAAACAGTCCTCCGTACTGCGTACAGCTACTCGCCAGCTACTCCCTAGGTGTCTCTGAATCACATCTGCCTCATTTACTGACAAAAGCAACTTGTTATTACAGTCAGCACAGCGCCGCTCATCAAGCTGTGAGAGGGGGAGCTGCAGTCAATGATGTCTTGTGCATCATCGCCGACTGCTCGCTAAGTGCTGATTCGAGAACCGTTATGCCGGGGGATGACGAACGATGGCCAGCGAACAGGGCTGGATCCCCACGTCAGCAGGCTGAGCTTGTGACCCTGGCAGTCGTTGAGAGCTAAAATAACCCACCTGCATCTGCTTCCTTCCAGAAAGATGTTTGTAAGGGAAAAGAGCGAGCACCGCATCCAGCCCCCCCGCCCCCCAGCTATGATTTTGTCAGTATTAAAATCAATCAATCAAACCAAGAAGGTTATACGTTACATAAGGTTAGTTTGTCAATATTCAAATCAATCAAATCAATAAGGTTATGCATTACATAGGTTAATTTGTCAATATTCAAATCGATCAAATCAATAAGGTTAAAATAAGGTTATGTAGATAACCTTATAACATATAATAATCTTATTATAACATATATAATGTTCTATTTACTGACAGAGAGGTGCAAGGTCAATGCCACCGTCAGGTCTGGGGGACGTATCAAAAGCAGAATGGCAAGGAGCATCAGGGAAGGAAAAGTAACTCAGCCTGCACATGGGAAAGTTTGCATTCCTGAACTTGGCAGAGCATAAGCAGTTGAGAAAGCCCAAGTGATGGGAATAATGCGTACCAGATGGACGCTCAGCAGCAAAGAGGAAACCTCCTGCTGAATGGCTAAGGGGAGATTTTGCTGTCACACTGGAAAAGAAGCGGTGCTGGCTTGCACACCAAATGCTGAAGTCATTGCTATATTTTGGGATTGCTCAGATCTGCATTTTTTTAAGGCCTGCACATAACGCTTATAAACCCATGCCCACCGAGGGCAGGAAAAGGGCTCCAAATGATTTTACGTCCACAGTCTAATATGCTTGAAAGAAGAAAGTAAGGTGGGAAAACAAGAGGAGTTGTAAGTGGCCTGAACTGATAAGCTTGGAGATATTGCAGAGAGGAAAGGCACCGAAGAGGCCGCCCACACGAGGATGAGTTAACACTTCCAGGAAAGTAAGCAAACGGCTCTTCATGATAGCAAGGCAGTGAAGTCCGCACACGCAGGAGACATGGTGAAAGTACCTGGCACCACGATGAGTAAGTTGAGTGGCAGAGAGCTAAATTACTGCAAGAGGAACGAACGAGCAACGCTCACATGCAAACCCACCCAGGGCAGGTGCTGGGTCGGGTACACCTTGAGCCCAGGGAGCGTCCATCTGCCAAAGACAGCGGGCAGATGGAAGCCCTCCTGGAGCCACCTGTGCAAACAGGAGCACAGCCAAGAGCCACTTCCTTGCAGACTCGCTAAGAAACCAGATTTGAGAGCTGGACACTTACAGAAATCCCATCGGGAGAGCTCTAGAGAACTTAAAATAGCTGTAAGCAAAAAGACTTAAGAATAAGAAAAATATTTTTAGCGTACAGCTCAAATACAAGAGCAAGTCTACTGCGAGAATTGTGGTCCCTTCTACCCCATCGCTGCTGCTGAGTACTGTCTGCAGCTATCCTTAAAGTTTGACTAGGAAGGATAAAAAAAATAGCACTAACAACGATCCACAGCTACGCTGGACACTCCGTACTCGCTTTCTGAAAGCACAGCGTGCACAAGCATGATCAGAGACCTATGGCTTCTAACAATTAAAAGGTTAGACATGGACCAAGGAGATCATCACCACGGGAATCGTGAACTCTTCCCAAGAAAGCCAAGGTTAAGTAGGAAAAATAAATTGCTGCTGGAATTTTCTAATCACAATAGCCAAGAAGCTGGAGCAAGAGCAAAGAGAGGACGTTCTCCAGCTGCTGGAAAGAAACCAACGGAAAGATCCACCTTCTTTCCCAGAAACGAAAGGGAAGTGGGCAGAGGAAGGATCAGGCCCTGCAGCTGCGTGCTTAGCACTGGCTGCACACGTATTCGCACGACACAGCAGCTCTTAAACCGGAGCTAACTTCAGCTTAGTGGTCTGGTCTCCAGCCTCTGAAGCAGATTACGTGTTCCTTACCGCCACTAAACAGATTTATTGGAGTACTGCACCTAAAAATGAACCGCCACAAAAGCAGGGTGGTACGAGTCGTACTTGTTCTTCATGAATTTATGCCGATGTCGAGGGATCTTGGTGGGCAAGAGGAGTTGTGTTTGAGAAAATCACAGAACACAGCAAGTTTTCCTGGTTTACCCTCTGCACACCGGAGCTCTTAGACGGGATTTCAGGTGTTTGTATCCTGACTTGCTAAGGCCTTTGGATTTCCCCATGCAATTCCTCTTCAGAAGCACAGCCGCGCTGCTCACCGAGTTTGACTTCTCAGCAGTTTATCAGATTCAACCCAGGTTACAGGTTTTTATTTTTTCCCCAAACACCCCATATAGCAACAGCTTGAGGACACCTCCTGTCGACTCCAGAACAAAAGCATCCTGGCTTGGTAACCACTCGACCTGCAGCTGCAGAGCCCTGTCCCAGCCATAATTGTTACTTGAGGAGCTGGAGCAGCCCTCGGGTAAACACCTAATTACTACTCACCGCACATGCAAAGGAGAGCTGTGCTCCTTTGAGCAGCCCCAGCAGGCCTGATCTAATGATTTCGTGTTCTCAAGGAGACCTAATCTGCATGACTTCAGACAGGATGCTCTGAAATCCTCGTGCGTAAAGCACTGCCTCCTTACAGCTACCCCAGACGCCAAGAGCTGGTCAGTACCCCCAGAAGATGAAAGAGCAATGGTTTTGCCCAGACTTACATCAGCCATGGGGATGAGAGTGTCGGCGAGGTGACCAATGCGGTTCTTTCTGTAGAGCCAGGACATCAGCAATATCCCCAGAGTCACATCAACCAGCAGAGAGACAAAGATGTTGGCTTTCCTGCATGCAGGGTAAAGAGAAACGGTGTTAGAGCAAAAGGACGGACAGTGTTTAATGTTTCAGTGACAACTGTCGGCTTCGCTTACATAGCGTCTCTGATGTCCCAGGGACGCCAGGTCAATTTACTGAAGAGAGATGGTGTAGAGATCTTTTGACTTTCACTGGTGTGCTGCTACTTCTGCGGCCAAAGACAGAGCCACTCGGAGCCTGCCACACCACAAAGCCTTTTGTAGTAAGGGGAGCGAAGAGTGGGACTGAAGCCACATAGAGGAATGTCAGACAAAGTGCATATGTATGTGTATATATATCTATAAAATATATATATACACACACAGGGGGAATTTACTAACACTAAGGGCACCAGTGCTTGGAATATCCACGCTGGGCATTCACCAGCCCTTGGAGCATCCACCCTGAGATCAGATGCCTTTCCAAGAGGCACACTTGAGTTGAACCCCTAGTCAATGTGATCAACAGTGTTTCTGGATACATAAACGCGCCCCGAAGGGCTGCTGAACTGCCCCCTCGCTGCTGGAGTTTCTGAATGAAATTCCATGACGTGAGTTATTCGGGAAATCAGATTAAACAATCACGGTTACTTCTGGCCTTCAAATCTGCTCATCTCTTTGAGGTGTTTCCTGGGAGTCTATTACTGCAGGATCAGAGAACCACGCAGAACAAGACCGACTGTGTCGTGGCCGTAGGGCATTCGATATCTGCCTGGGATCTCTGCCTCTCCCTGTTCCACTCACCGTGCTGCGTGTTTGCTCTTTCCCTTACACTGACTTTGTTACTGCTGTTGGGAGTCTCTGGTCTCCAGTCACTGCAAGAAAGATTCCCCAAACCAGTGGGTGAACGAGGGGAGCGTTTAAACCCTTCTGCTCTTATGGGAAGTGCCCCAGAATTCTGACTGCAGGGTTTGGTTACCAGCAGGATACGTGAAAGCACTGAGCTTGTGGGAGTACAGACAGCAAAGCACTACACACAGGGGTGCCGTGCAGGCTTTCGGGGGGCAATACCCTGGCTGCCTTTCCCAGGGCACATATCTGGCAAAAGGCATAATTAATATAAACAGAGCGCAAAGTAAAGATCTGCAAACTAGCAGGGAGTAGAGCAAGGCAGGCAACGCGACACGGTGCAGCGAGGACCCCGTAGTGCTGCGTGGGCACAGGATCCACAGTTTGGGCTCCCCAGAGGAGCCAGGGCTAGAGCAAAGGCGCGCATGACTTCATGCGTACTCCATACCTCATTACTTGAGCCTGGGTTTGAGCCTTCTTGCCACTGCTGATGACCTGGAGGTGCTGCAGGCGATGTCCCAGCTGCTCACAAGTTGAGAGTTTGCTCCATAAGAAAGACAAAGGCCAGAACTTCAGCACCCTGCAGAAACACCATGGGAAAGGCCCCTTTTGCTTTCGCCACGCAGCAGGCTGCACAGCGTACAAACTCCATGCAAAACACGGCGTAAAGTTAAGGTTGTACAACCAGAGACGCTGTCAACGTATCACCATTAAAGGATATTAGATGTTAACTACGCTCTTAAAGGTTAGCAGAATTAAGGCAGTCCTTCCAGATCGAGGCATCTAAGGCAGGCAGCCCAACCTCTCACTCCCAGGCCAAGGGGCCATGGGCACAACCTGAAGCAGAAGAGGTTCCAGTTGAACGGGAGGAAGAACTTGTTGAGTGTGAGGGTGATGGAGCCCTGGCCCAGGCTGCCCAGGGGGGCTGTGGAGTCTCCTTCTCTGGAGATCTTCAACCCCCGCCTGGCCGCTGTCCTGTGCCCCCTGCTCTGGGTGAGCCTGCTTGGGCAGGGGGGTGGCACTGGGGGAGCTCCCGAGGGCCCTGCCAGCCCCTGCCAGTCTGGGATTCTGTAAAACCCAGGGTCTCGCTCTTCCAAGGAAGGCAGAATGCAATCCTGATTCCAGCCGGTGCCCTGGGACACGTCCCTGGGATCGCACGCTGCTCTGAGGCACCAGGAGGCTGGAGTCAAGGCAGTTGTGTGCACGGCACAGCACCACAGCACGGTGCGACTGCTTCACAAGTCCCAGTATTTCTAAGCACAAGTCTTTACTTTATCACAAACAGCCGTGTACTCCCTGCAGTTTCTGTCCCTCTTCCCCCTCTTTTCTTTTTCTTCCACTTGATCCTTTTCTTCTTTTCTCCTGTATTACTCCTAAATTCCTTTCTCAGGGTCTTCATTTCTATCCTCTCTCCACTGCCTTGCCAAGGGTGACCAGCACGATGCAGCTAACACGCCATTTAGCATTTAATTAGGTTTCCCAGTTAACATCCCCATTAGGCTTGTAGGGGAGGAAACATTCACACAGTTCTTTTTTGGTGACTCAGAAGAAAAGTACTAAATGATGCTCAATTATTTTGGGGAGTTACTTTTATTACCACACAACCTATAACGAAAGGAACGATGGTGATTTGTGTAGGCTAAAATGACACCGTGGGATGCAGCCCAGCAACACAAAGCACCGCGTCGTGGGGAATAAATTGTGATGGGGACACAACCTGGATTGCTTCTTTCCTGTACGCAACGGTGGTTTCACTATTTTCACAGTGTTTCTTGCTAAGGGTCCGGGAATCCATGTTCACTTTTAGTCCTTTTCTTCACCTACCCCCTCTTGCTGCGGCGGCACTTTCCTTCCCTTTACATTCATCCCAAACACTAAAATGATTCCTGGTATCCTGCTCTGCTTTTGGAATTGTACAGCTGTTTGGGTCGTCAGCGAGTGCCGCCGCCCGGAGATGTCCCTGCAACGTGTGTGTGCTTCCCTGGACTTCACCTGGAGGACTTGGCCCGTGGGCCAGCAGCAGGGTGCCCTTAGGACTGGCCAGGGTAAACCGCAGGATGGGCAGACGGGGGCTCCGGCTCCTATTTATACATTTTACACCAATCGCAAGGGTACGGCTCGTTCAAAATCCTGCTCGGGTCACTGTGGTTGCCATCCCCTTCCTCCTCCCACCCTCCTGAGCCCTTTCAACCATCCTTCCTGCAAGGTTTGTCAGAGCACCGCAGTTCCCCCTTTCCCCCTCCCCGTTCAAATTTCACGCACATTGGTTTTGAAACACAGGCAGCGTACTGTGAATCATTCTTCTTAATTTGAGGCGTCCGAGTTACTCAGCTCTTCGTTACAGCCTCCCACCTTAGAGACACATGAAGGCACTGTTCCTCAGCTGCCTTGTCAGGAGGCGATACCTAAAGCGGTGCAGGAAAGCCCACCGTGCCGGGGAGGGAGGCGGGGAGGCGACGGCGCTGACCACGGATCTCAAGGACCTGGGCTGGCAGATTCACGGTGGCACAAGCGCAGATGAGTTTTCTCTTCCAATTATATCCTAGCCCAGTGGTTACAAATTCTGGTGCGGCAAACCTCTGCTAGAGCAGAGAATTGCACTTGAAATGCAGAGAGGGGGGAGGAGAAACGCTCTACCTGTGTGGTTACGCACCGACAGCTGAGGGCGGAAAAATTACTGGAGAAACCAAGGGCTGCCAGGCCATCTCAGTTCAAGTAGAAGGCAACGGCTCTGGGGCCCCGTGCTAAACGCTCGCTGGGCTGACAGTCTCCCCCATCCTCTCCCAGCAACGTCTGTCTCGTACCATCCGCTGCTGCTCCACGACTCCCTGAGCTAGGGGCAGCTGGCTTGTGGGTCACCCGGCTTGTGGGTCACCCGGTGGCCAGACACCCCTGGTCAAAGGAAGGGATGGGCTGCTTCTCTCTTCTGCCCAAGGAACATCTTAACCAAGTGAGAAGGATTCCAAAGCAGCCTCATCCCCAGGAGCACCCGCCGACACGTGCACCCACGGCCGCCTGCAACGCATCTCTGTGATTGAGCAGGATGGGGAGACGCCAACCTCTATGCCGCTTTGGAAAGTAAATACATACACATCCTTATTTAAATAAAAATACAAGCATGCTGCAAAAAGCTCAATGTGATAGATGCAAGATGCGCTACGGAAACTCCCGTCTCCAAGAGTGCTGAGGAAGAAAGCCAGAGATGTTTCTTGCGTGGTCTTCCACCCCTGTACATACCGCCCGTGCATTGCCATAAGTGCTCCCACTTGTTTACCACACCGTATATAGAATGATTTTCAGAAGTGCAATGGAAAACCAACCAAATTAAAAGAACCACCAAACAAAAACCAAGTGATGTCATGTCATTGCGTTATTTAAGCATCAGGAGAACTTTGGGGTATTTCCAAATATAAGGAATTTTAGCAATAAATTAACATAGCCTGCATGAGTCAATCTTGATTTTCCAATTCGATTTTTTTTCCAAGAGCAAGAGTGGATTTTTCAGGGATCAGATGAAAAGCAATCTCTCTGAATCTGGACGGCATGCAAATGTTAAAAGCTCCATTAACCAGAACCCCCAGCTGCCTTTTTGCTCCTTGCTAGAACCTGGAGGAACAGTGCCTCCCTTCTGGACGAGGAATCAAAAGTCATGCCGTTTGTAAACGGACTTTTTTTTTAAAAGGAGCACACAGAGTTTATTGCCCCGATGCTAAATCACCCTGATGTCCCCAAGAGCGCACTAGAGACCTTCAGCGGCAACAGAAATCCCGCACACCAGCCCCTCTGAAGGGAGGATTGCAATGGCCATCCCTTAGCACATGGTGGTGCTGAAGAAATGCCTTTGTCTGAGATGGACAGGACTTGGGAGCCTCAGGAAGCCTGGATGGATGTCAGCACTCACTTCCCGAGATTTCCAACGCTGCTGCCCTGCTTCCCCAGCGCAAACGTGCAACCGTGGCATATCCGAAACAGCCCTAAGCCTCCGCAGCCTGAGAGGACATCGCTGATCTTGGTTTTCAAAGCTAACTATCCCTTAACATCACCAAAACCTGGGAAAGAAGGAAGTCCCGTGACCGGGAGGAGCAAAAAAACCTGGCCGATGTTATTTTATGGGACACCCTGTCTCAGCACAGGGAGGAGGGGACTGGAGGGACACCTGCATGTGACATCTCGAACCCTCTCTGCCTTGTGCACACGAACGTGGCTGTACCACACGTCACGTGCTAAATTGAACCAAATTACATTCAAGGACTTAGGAGGTCAAATGGGAGGTTTGTTATAAAGCCAGGTGCTAATCTCTGTTCTCCAAGACCGATGCTTTAAAACACCCATAAGATAAGTAAATATAATGTTGATATGATGGGTGAATAAAACAAAGCAGAAAGAAACCTGTATCTACCTCCCAAGGTTAAGAACAAGTTCAGCCTAGGTTTATGTACAGCTGGCTGCTGCCTGGCTGCTGCTTTGGCTCAAAATGTCCCTACTGGGCTTAGGAAAAGCCAAAATCAGAATAGCTCCCGATAAGCTGGGTAGCAGCTATCTGTGCCCAGCCTGCCAGTCTGAGCTTGAGCTCCCAGTTATGCTTAGACTGGGGCCTTCTGGAGACCTGTGAGGCTTGGGCTTAACCTGCCACCAAGCCTGGTCTGAGTCCTAGCACTGATCAAGGTGGGCAAGTCTGACTTTGAGACCAAGTCCCTGCGCAGAAAAGGATTGTCCTGTTTGTTGGCAGTCGCAGGCAGTCCATGGACAGCCAGAAAAAGGACCTTCGGAGCTGACTCCCAGACTTCTACCCAAGCACAAAGTTCTGGCTTAGTTACCATTAATGCACAGTCAGTGCCTACAGAGCAGTCCCAGGAACCAGTGGTCCCTGATTGTATCAGGTTTGGGTTTGACCCTAAATCTCCTCCGATAGCATAGTCCAAAGCCAGGCGGTTTTCCCTCTGCGTACCAAAATACATAACCATTTCGCATATGAAGAGTTTCACTGTAATTATTTTATGTCCGTATCATACAACTGGAAACCTGTTAAAAGACTCTGTTCCCCATACCCTGAGGCTGTACTCGAGAAGATTTATCCATGAATACAGTAGTAGCTGTTATCCAAATTTCATCAATCAAAGTGTCCCCTTGCAGCCTGGAACCTGAGCTCCGCGCCCCTCTCCGCACAACCTCTCTAGGCGGGCTGACCAGATGCGTTATTAAGCTTTCTACGCAGAAGCTTCCCCCCTTCAAACCTGCTGAGAATTCCTCTTTAGCGCAAGCACTTGCCACCCGTTACATTTGAAGTGTCTTATTCAGTTCCATGGTTGCGACAACGGGATTCCACCACGGATTCCTGCAGACCAGCATTCCCTGTGACCTGCTGGAAGGTGCACAGGTTGCAGCACCACCGTCTGCTAGAGAGACGATGGGTGTAGACACGCTATTTGCTGATGTTTCACAGCCATGGAGGGAGTCATAGCAAACAGGGAGTAAGGAGTCCCAGCTGTCAAGCCATTAAGGAGATCCTCACATCATTCCGTCAGCCATGGAATAGCTGGAAACCCAACTGAAGTGGGGCTGAGCAACCCCTGCTGCAAATGGGGAGGAGATCAGGAGATCAGCGCCTCCCCAGAAAACCTCCCAGCTTCTTGAAAAGCTCTACCATGTCTGAGGGAGCCTTTAGCCTTGCATTTTCAACAGAGCTCCCCAAACTTTAATAGCAGCCTTGCGGCAGCCCATTTCCACCAGAATGATTTTCTATCAACCATATTTCTCACTGGGGTGGAGCAGCAACCCTGCAGATGCCTGAAGAGGAATTACATTTCCACACAAAATGTAAGCTGGCTGATGTCGCAACACCTACCTGCTCCTGCAGATCCCAGAGATAAGAGAAAGCAGGAACGCCAGCAGCATGCAGGCAGGCACAGAGGCCTGCTTCATCAGCTCCACGATGATACTAGCTTCAACGCCATCCGACTGCCAGTGGGTCAGCTTGATGGGCCCATCATCGTATCTGTCCGTCATGAACAGCATCTTACTCTTTGCAACGGTGTCGAAGATGGCAGAGAGCTTTGAAGCATCGTCTGCCCGGTGGTCAGCGGAGGTCACAGTGTCCAAAGGGGGATGCAGGTGGGAAAGCATGACTTTGCGCTGGTCATAGTACACCAAGATAATTTCTTCCTCCTTAGGGTTGTTAGAGTGTTTCTGAAGGGTAGAACAGCTCCAGAATTTGCTGTCTCCTTCTTTGCTTATCTGAATCCATGGCTCATGGGAGAATATTGTCCCAAGGTCTTCCAAGAACTCACTCAGACTCTCTTCTTTCTCCTGTTTGCTGTTGCTCCACGAGCCGAGCACAGAAATGCTGACTTTAGTCATCCGCTGGACTTCACTGAGATACTGCTTCACCTGGACAGGAATAAAAGGGAAATGGACCACGGCGAGGATAACAGCCGAGTTCTGTTCGGAGATCCAGCGGCCGATCAAAATGCCACTTTCTGCTGAAGAGCAGCACGACGGAAAGAAGACCTTCAGTACCATGGCAGCGATCCTGGAAGAATAAACACAAATAAAACTTGAGAATGGCGATTAAATGCAAGGAGAATTTGAGCTGATCAAAGTCACTGGGGAGAAGCACAAATTGAGTGTTAAAACACTAACACCAACCAACCACCCACATCATGACATTAGTGACGGCCAGCAGATATACACGCATCGGAGAAGTATTCAGGAGGCTCCTGATAATCTGCGGTCTTTGAAGCGAGGGGTGTTGAGCCTGGAGTTTCTCAGCAAAGCCCTTTTCCCAGTCCTGGAGCAGTGCTTCATGACAGAACACCGAGAGGCACAGCCCGTTGGACCAGCCGAGATCAGGAATCCATCCAGCCTCGGATCTGACACTTCCTAGAGAAGGGACCACATCGTAGCGTACTGCGGTGCCTCCGGGGAATATTTCCTCCTATTACCAACAGTCAAACAGTGGTTTGTGCTATAAAGCCAGATCATTTCAGAGCCTTTATTGTCTGGGAACCCAGAGCTGCGCTCTGCAACAAACTCACCGTCCAGCCTTGGTCGGGTCACTCATCTCCTCCCGTCCCACTCCCCTCACCTGGAAACAGAGTCAACAGCTTTGTCCAAAGGGACTGACTGAAGCTTATATGGTGGTTTGAATTCATTAGATACAAGATCCTGAGAAAGGAGAAGTGTCTTGGTGTTCTTGATCTACAATATTTTTCTTCGTGTTATTACAAAAACATCTCAGTGGCTCTGTAAGACTGAGCTCGGAGGCAGCTGACGATGTCTCTTTAAATAAAGTGGAGGTTTCTAACAGAAATATAATTGCAGTAAGGAGGGCGCTGGCACAGAACAGTCGGCGCCCGGCGCCTGTTGTCCTTTCCTGTCCTTCAGTGCTTTGTTAGAGATGTGAAAACTCCGCAGGCCCCCGAGGCTGGCTCCTCTGCGAGGGACCCAGTCAATCGGAAAGAGGAGCGCAGAGTATATTTATAACACGCAGAGAGGATGCGCAAGGCGGAGGTCCCTGGCGTTTCGGTTTTTTCTCTCCTTTTGACACAGGACAATCGATCAAGTAAATCTCAGCACCTGGCAATTTGCTACAGCACAGAGGAGGCGACGGGGAAGCAGCAAAGGCTGCTATTTATGTATTTAAATGAACCTACTCCCAGCCCGGCCGTGTCCAGCAGTAGGGAGCGCCTGCCTACGGATGAGTTGTCGGCCCCTCGAGGCAGCAAGGTGAAGTCTCCTGGGTGCACAGCTCGCTCCTCCGATGGGAAGTACTGTGGTTTTTTTTCCTGGGGACTGAATTTTCCCTTTTACTACAAAACTGCAAAGCACACCCCAAGACCTCCCCTCAAACAGGCGTACGGGCACTCGTCAGGGATTCTGTCCGCAGCGTGCTGCGCCGGGGAGCACCGTCCCATGCTGCCCCACAGCGAGATTCGGGGGCCACAGAGGGACTTCCACCCCTCCTTCCTTGGCCAGAAGGATATCCTCAGAGACGAGGAGTCTGCGGGGAAGCAGGATGGCAGAACCTCAGATAATGTGGTTTTCCAAAGGTCTGCAAGCCTCCAGCAGAAGGGGAAGGGAAGCAGAAAGAGGCATCAAAGGAAGAGTAGAGAACGGCGGATGTGACATCCTGGGCCCACAAGGGTGGGAGAGACCAAAGCCCCGCAGTACGACGGAAAGCCGTCATCTTTCCCCAGACAAAGGTTAATGGCCCAAATGGACTGAAACCCAAGGCACCCAAGCTTATTTTTCACTTCTACTGAAATAGCTAAGACGCGGGTATTTTTTGGTGGGTTTTTTTCTGGAAGACCACGAAGACATCAAAGGACCCACACCCTACCTGGAAGAGCTGCTCCTGGCACACAGAGGAAACTGGTGACAGTCACCTAACAGACAGACGGGTCCTTAAAGAAAGTTTGAAATAAAGCTTGGCCCCTACATTTTGTTTTTCCTTCTTCTAGAAAGACTGCGGTTTGTCTGAGGATACCGGCCAAAATAGTCTTCCCCTCACTGCCTCTCCTCGCTCCTTGCCTAACTCAGATTGTTAAAGAAACATCATCAGGCGAGATGCGATTCGCTTCACAGTTTAGCTTTGGGTTTGAAAAAGGATTTTCTTTCTTTTCCCCTCAGACCCACTCCCAGGAAAAAGGAAATCAGGGATATAAATACAGGGGCGCCGAACGGCAAAAGAACAGATTGAACATGCCAGGAGTGTACACAGGCGCATATGCCCAGAAAGGATTTAAAATGATATAAATTTAGCGGAAGTGATAACACCCTAGCTACCTCGCGGTCCCAAAACCTTACAAGTGAAGTTTACCAGTAACTGAATACTCCAAAACCAGACTGAGCTCGCTATTTTAAAGAAAAACGAGGAAAATAAGGACTTGAATGGGGTTTTTCAATATTTCTATTTTAACTACCAAAGCTACCACCAGTAATATTGGACAGGCAACTTTTTAAAGTTGATTTTTTATTCTTCTTTTTCCTCAAGAGCTGTCACAAGTGTTTGAGAGCATCGCTGCAAGGGACTTCCAGCACCTCGGCACGGCTGCCCTGTCCATCCATGGGATGTTTCAGAGAGGAATTATCAACTGACTCATAATTAAACCATTTCTTTTCACTGAGATTTTTTTCTTTAAAGATAGCCACAGTCATCTGGGAAAACTTCTCACGGAAGAGAAACGCTTCTCATCCTTATCTTCTCTACTTTGGGGGTTTTTCCTCCTACATCTTCCCCAACCTTTTACATTAACTTAGTTTTATCCAGCTGACTGCTCTGGGTGTAGCTCAGCTTAAATAAAAGCCAAGCACATCATCTGCCCTTTGGCTGCTGCAGGTAGGGCAGAGAAGGCTCCGAGACAATTTCCAGGCTGTACAAAATATCTCAATAGTAGAAAAGTCTCTGCTATTCCCACATCAGTTGGCATACGGTCGTAACCTGGGAGCTCAGGCAGCAGAGCTGGAATTCCCAAATCCACCACTGGTTGTGCATCCCACTTTATTCATTTCAATAGGCTGTTGGAAGCCTAAAGCTGACATTTTAAACGTCCTCACAGTCACTGCTGTGAATTTTAACAGAAATATCCTACCAATACGCTTAATCCGTGCTCATAAAGCGCCTCAAGTCTCCCAAATCTGCCCAATTCTGCTGGAGAGCCCCAGCTTTTCCCCCTGAGATGCCGCACGGCGGGAACGCAACGACCTCGGGCGCAGCAAAACCAACACCAGGCGCAGCCTAAACCGCCCCCCCCCGACACCCACGGAGGAGGGAAGGGCCCCGGGCCCGGCGCATTTGAGAATTTTGGGGAGAAGAGCGAAGGCGGACGGCGGGCTGCGGCCCCGTGCCCACCGGCTGCCGAGGCCTGGGCAAACCCACGCCTGAGCACCCCGGGCTCTTCCCACGGGGGCCCGGGCGCGGAGGGCCCCGGGGGAGCGGGAGCAGGGCGCTCGCCCTGCAGAACCCCCCAACGCCTCGCCCCCCCGGGCTTTTTTTTTTTTTGGGTTTTTTAAATGTGCCCCGGGGGCGGGGGGGGGGGGCGAGAGACAGCGGCAGCGGGATGAGCCCCGGCACGGTCAACGACCGCCCCCCGGCCCTCGGGCGGCCCCTGCAGCGCCGGCGGGGCCCTGCACGGCCCCGGCCAGGCCCCGCGGGGAGGGAGCCCCGGGGCCGAGCCGCTCCGGGCTGGCGGGGCCGGGGCCGAGCCCCACGGCCGGGCAGGCCTGCGTGCCCCGCTCCCCCCCGCCGCCGCCGCCTCCTACCGCCCGCTCCGCCGCGCCGGCCGCTTCCGGGGACCGGTTGCTCGGAGACGCCGCCGGCGCCGGGCTGTGCAACGCGCGGGCCCGCCCGGCCGGCACCGGGAACCGGACTCCCGCGTTCCGCCCGCGCTGCGGAGCTGCCCGGTACCGGAGCCCCCCGCCCAGCACTCCTCCCTGCCCGGCTCCCCTTGCCCCCCGGTTTTTAAGGCCGGGGTGACGCGCGGTGGGCTTACCCGGTTTCCCCGGCCCCGCTGCTCACCGGGGGCGCGCCCCAACGCCTTCCCACGGGGCCGACAGCGCGGCGGCGGCGGGGCTACCGGCTGCGCTGGCCGATAAGGAGCGCCCGCTCGCCCAGCCCTCAGGCACGCCAGCTCCCGGGCCTGGGGCATGGCCAGGGGTTCGCCTTTCCCCATGGGACCCGCTGCCCCCCATCCCCAAAAGCCAGGGGTTCCCCTTTCCCCCCG
>JADKXX010004185.1:0-31258 GCA_017310255.1 Butorides virescens
TAGCGAGGTCCCTGCAGGTTGGGGACTGAGTGGATATTGAGTGTCTTGAAGGCATGGTCCACAGCAAAGCTGTGGACTTGACCTTGTGCGTAGTCCGCTACCAGGATCTTGCCTGTAGAGTCCACTCCAATACCTCTGGGGGAACCAACCTTTCTGATCTTTATCCATTCCCCCTTGGAGAGGCTGGTGTGAGGGTTGAAGACCCTGATGGCTCCATTCATCATGTCGGCTACAGCCACCATTCCCATCCGAGTCACAGTCACATCTTCTGGCAAGAAAGTGGCGCTTTCCTCCCCTGTTTGCCGGCAGGGCAGGGACTGCAGCATTTGGCCCGTGCTGCTGAGGACGTGGACCCAGGGAGCACTCTCGGCCGTCACGTAGATGGAGCCGTCCAGGGAGCAATGGATCCCACTTACTCCCCCATAGCGGCCGCCAGTGGGGTTGGGGATCCGCTGGACCAGGTTGTTCTGGCAATAGTGGAGGAGGTTGTTAATGTTGTCCAGGTCTCCACACAGGCTTTTGGCCTTGTCCGCCAGCCGGTGGACTTGGTTCTGTGTCACCATGCCCATGCCGCGCCGGCTGCGCAGCAGGGGGCTGGCTGCCTGGAGGGTGGCGACTGACTTCAGCTGGAGGGTGTAGATGGTTTTCAGAAGCTTCTCCTTTTGCTGGCTGTTCTCCAGAGTGCAGTCCATGACAAATCTCTCGTCCCTGTTTGGGGGAAGCAGCAGGACCGTTACTGTCCCTGCCTGCTGCCATCTCTGGGGACGTGCCCCGAGCTCAGGTGCTCGCCATCTACCCAGGGTCAAGGTGCTGGTCTGGATTCACTCCGACACGACAGAGACCAGATCGTAGCCCTGCCAGCTAATTGCATGCTCGGAATAGAAAGACAAACAGGGACCATGGCACAAAAATGAACGAGTCAGCAGGCAGGATCTGTCACAGCCAAAAAGGTCCAGGGGCTTCAATGACAGCTTGGCTGGTGCCAGACCTGGCCTGAGGGTTTATGCGTAAAGGAGAGCCACTGGGTGGGATCTCCACCATCGTGTGGTTTTGGGGTTTTGAGAACAGCTTTGCCACCTTCTTCCCCAAAGTGGCTGTGCCTTGCGTCTCTGGCAGCAGAGAGCCGCTCGGTGGAAGCAAGCCCTCCCGCGGCTGCTTCTTGGGGTTCTCCTTTAGAGCCAGACTGAGTTCAATATCTAAGAAATGGGACTTTACAGATGGGGAAACTGAGTCACCACCCGGGGAGCCAAAACACCAGCCACCACACCCACCAGGTGTGCCCACCTCACCTCCCAGGCGCTGGGCATCCAAAGCTGCCACCAGACCCCCATGGTGCATCCTGAGCCAAGCCTGAGCTGCTTGGGGTCTAACCCCAGGAAGGGGGCCCTGGTGCTGTCCCCAGCACAGCTTAGGCCAACAACCGTGACCACGAGCCCAGCTCAGCAGATCTTGTACCTCTGTCCCAGCGTCCTGGGGGCTGCTCGTCCTTCCCCTCCCACGGGCTCCGTCCTGCTTCCTCACCGGGCTCCGGGGCCGAGGGATGGTGTGTTGTTAGTGACGGGCGATTGCCCTTGGGTCTGGGTAAACACAAAAGCTCCTCGTGCTGACGACCAGAAGCGGCGAGACAAGGGCTGATACGCGCGGTTTTTACTCCCTCCTGGTCTCATGCCCGGAGAGAAGGTGCCTTTCCCCCAGGATCGGGCCACATCCCACCTACCTGCTCCTGCCAGAGGGAGGAGAAGCCCCAAGGGACCCAGCTGCAGGGACGATTTGAGGCTTTTATGCGGAGGCAAAGGCAGTGATCGGCTGCACCTGAGCCCTAGCGTGAGGCGCAGCTGTGGGGCTGGGATGGGGATGGGGATGGGGATGCTCTCGCACCCCAAATCAGAGCTCCCGGCTTCTCTCACCGCTGCCTGCGTGCTCCCAGCCTGGGCACTGTGCGGTCGCGTCCCTCCGTCCCCCCGCTCGCAGAAAGGCTGGTGGGTTTTGCCGTGCCAGGCTTTGAGGTCCAGCGATGGAAGAGGCAGACGAGCTGGGGCTCCTGGGCACAGCCCTGCTCTCCGTCTCCACGCCGCTCAGCCCTGGCTCCCCGCAGCGGGGCGAGGCCGTGTTTGGAGCTGGCGGTGACATTTATCGGTTCAGCTCCTGCAAAGAGGGTCAGGAGGCAGAGTCAGCCGGGAGCAGGCGGCCAGGGGCCAGGCAGAGCCTGCCCTCCCTCCCCGGCAGCGCTCGCTGGCAGCTCCGGCCCCCCTTGCCAGCATCTGCTTTGATGCTTGAAGCCAAGGCTTGAAGAAGGTTGTGGCTGTTCATTACTCAGATGCACCAAAGGGAAATGAAGTTCGGATCAGACCCCCCACACCTTTCGGGGTGCTTGGGGGAGCCATGTGCGCCCAGCCCTTCGGGATGAAGGATGCGGGTTGGGGTCCGGCTGGCTGCCGGAGCTGTGGGACGGGGATCTGCCTCGAAGCCCTGGGGCTGGGTGTTCCTCTCTCAGCGTGTTTAGGGCCCTTCTGGTCCCACATCAGCGTACCCCCAAAGCTCACAGCATCTGGGAGGCTGCTTCAGACCTCGTACCAGCCAAAATCACAAAAATAACTTGACATGACAAGCGCTGGGGCTGCTCCGTCCCAGCCCCAGCAGGACGGTAGGCAGCTTCAAAAACCAGCTCCCAGGGCAACAGGGGCTGACCTTTTGTTTCGCTGTTGTGTGCTCCATCACCAGGATAAACAAACACAGCCTGGCCCTGGGGCTCCCGTTCACCTTTCCAGGACCGTGGCTCTGTCACAACCTGTTTGAAAGCCACCCCTGGACCCCGGGAGACGCCTGTGTCATGGCAGGGCCCTGGCACAGCCCATGCCCACGCCAGCACCGGGAGCTGCGGGGTTCAAGGACGGGGGCATGGTCTGGCTGCTGGCGCTGGAGATGGACCAGGGGGAAGAGAGTTTGGGTCCAGTTCAGGCTTTTCTGGAGCACGTTACTTGCAGGCATTAGTGGTAAACTTATAGAATCACAGAATCACTTTGGTTGGAAAAGCCCTTTAAGATCATCGAGTCCAACCGTTAACCTAACCCTGCCATCCCACCACTAAACCCTGTCCCTCAGCACCTCATCCATCCTTCTTTTAAATCCCTCCAGGGGTGGGGACTCGACCACCTCCCTGGGCAGCCCCTTCCAGAGCCTGACAGCCCTTTGGGTGAAGAAGTTTTTCCTAATGTCCAGCCTAAACCTGCCCTAGTGCAGCTTCAAACCATTCCCCCTGGGTTTTTTTCTCCCCTGGCCCAGGGACCGCAGCTCTTGCTTGAGCATCCACAGGAAAGGCGCGAGCCCTGGGTCTTTGCCAGTCCCTGTGCCCAGGGAGATGGGCACGGCACCGGCCTGGCACTAGGCACGCGTGCGGGGAGCCAGCGGAAGATCCCATGGGACGAGCTGATGTCATTGCCACCTCTTCACAGGCTTGTGCAAAAAACCCCAGACCCGTCCACTGAGAATATTTCCCCATCTAGGTCACACCTCCGTGGCTGGGGAGCGGGTCGGGGGACGTGGGTGGCCACAGCGCCCGTGGAGGGTTAATTGTGGCGCAGCGAAACCCCCCCAGTAGCTCAGGTCCACGCCGGCCGCCGGAGCGCTCCAGCCTCGAGGGTCCCAGCAGTCCCCAGCCAGCTCCGGACCGCCACCAGCGCGGGGGGATTTTGGGTGAGGGCTGTGGATGTTCGCCGAGAGCAGGAGCGGGCGGTTGCGGGGACGAAATGGGGCGGCGGGCGAGTGTCCGGCTGCCCGGCGCCAGACACGGGCTTGTCGTTTCTTTGCACAAACGGCAGGCGGCTCCTCCTGTCCAAACAACCGGGGGGGTGATTGGCACTGATTACCAAAAAGATGCAATTTGGTGTGTGGGTGTGGGTGTGGGTGTCCCAGGACTGCGCAAGAGCCCCCCCAGGGCAGCCGGAGCATCACCTGCACACCCGCACGCAGCAAACCTGATCTCTGGCCGAGCAGAGCCCTCCTCCGGGCTGTGCTCCCCTGCTGTCCCCAAAGGGGACACACAGGGGCTCGGGGGGACACTGGGGACGGTGCTCTCGGAGCCCAGGCCCCCACGCAGGCTGGGGCTGGAGCTTCCCAAACCCGGTTACATGGAGGAGGGAGCAGGAATTCAGCTCCCTGTCAGGCATCGCAGAAACCACTCCAGGAGGGAAAGTTGTAGCTACTCTGGTCCCTAAAACTGCCCTGGCGCTGTCTTCTGGCCGACATGGGCACCCCAGAGTCCCCGCTGCCGGTCAGCCAGCCCCACAGAGAAGATTCTCCAGGGTCTGATAAGGGCTGAGCTGATGCCTCGGCTTCTCCCGCCCTCTGTTCCGCCTCCGCAGCCTCCCGCACTCACAAGGCTCACAAGAGGATTAGGAAATTAATCCTCTTTAAGACATCAAGCTCCCTGTTGAGCCTGAGCGAGAGGGCCAAAAGCTGTGAAGCACAGCGGGGCACCAGCACAAAGCCCCCGTCCCGCGGGGAGCAGCCCCATGGACGAGCCCCAGGTGGCCCTGGTGGCCGCGTCCCCATTGCCACCCCCTTCCCCAGCCACCCCGGGCACCAGCCTGTCCCCGGGGCAGGGGGAGCTGGGCAGCGATGGCCAGGCTGGCCCCCTCCATCCTGCCCTGGCCCCGCTCCTGCAGCCTCTCCCCACCGGCTCCAGGAGGCTGGCGGGAGGAAAGCAAAGCGTCCTCTTGTCCTGGCGGGGGACGATGTCCCGAGGCCATGGGGAAGTGGAAGAGGGACGGATGCTTTCTGCAAACGCAGCCCTGTTCTCATCGCAGTGGGGAGGGCTCCTGGGGGACTGGGGGCATTGCTGAACCCCAGGGACACGGGGATTACCGGAGCAAGGCTACGTGCCAGAATCATCCTCTTATGGACGGTACTGGGCCATCTGGGCTTCCAGGACGGGCTGCTCCGGCTGGCAGGGAGGGTGCTGGCGTGCAGCAGGCTGGGGGCACCCGCTGAGGACGGCCGAGGAAGCACCTGCACTTCCTTCTCCCCCTTCCCACCCAAACCACAAACTGTTTACACCCTTGGGTACCCTCCACCTAAAATTACAGAGGAAATAACAGTGGCTGTGGGGGTTTGACCCCCTGCAACGATGTGGGCGTCTTGGCTTTGCGGCAGTCGCTGCCTGGGCTGGGGGCGCCAGGGCTGCCCAGGCGCCGTACCGGGCACCGTACCTGGCCGCACAGCCGCTCCGGGGGCTTCAATCAGCCTCTGCCTTGCACGAGCGTTTCCTCCTTCCCACTCAACCCTTTGACCCTCGGCATCTTCCCCCGCACCCCAAGGGTGCAGCAGCGGGGAGCCCCCAGCCCCCGTGCACCCCTGGGCATCTCCCGCATCGCCTGGGCGCCGGCAGGCGTGGGTCCCCTTGCGTGCGTCCCCCAGGCGGGGGAACGGGCAGGCAAGGCAGGAGCTGATCCGACACCACCCCCGGCTGGGATCTCCCCCCACCCGCAGCCTGCGGTGCCCGAGGGAACCCCTCTCCCCGCTCAGCTTGGCTGCCCTCGGAGCATCAGCCCCGCTGAGAGGCAGAGCGCTGTTCTCACCGCCCCGGCTCTTTTAAGCGCTTAAACCCTCAGTGCTTCCCTCCGTGGGCCTTTGATCCAACTCCAAAGCCGGAATGGTTCTGCCCTGGGCAAATACCCAGGGAAACGATCCATTCGGAGTGCCGGGAAAAGGAAACCTCCTATTGCAATAACAGGCGGGCAGGGGGAAAACGCAGCAGGGAAATTTTGTAGCTTTTTGTACTCTTTTTTTTTTTTTTTTTTTTTTTTCCCCTCGCTTAAAGTGGAGGAGATGGGATAGCTGCTGCTCCGCGCTCACCGCGTCCCACGGAGGGGTGGAGAATGCAACCGCGACCCGAGCGGCTCCGGAGCTGCAGCCCCTTGGGACTGCCCTGCCGGTCAGTGGCCACTGGCTGCCTGCTGGGGGTTGAAGGCTTTGCAGGGGACTTGGATGATGGCAGAGCCAGGGGACCGTCACCAGGGCACAGCTGGCGGCAGCGATGCCACCACGGCGGCTGCGATGGCGAGAGCGGTGAGGAGCAGTAGCGCCGCCCTCGCGAAGCGCTGGGACCAGCAGATCCACGATGAGCAATGCGTAGGGTGATGCCTTCGGGGCTGCCCGAGCTCTGCTCCTCTTCCTCCCACAGAGGTGACCCCAGGAGGATGAGGAGGTTCCTCCAGAGGAGCTGCAGTTTGGGTGAGAGCAGGCGGCGGCGCAGGCTGGGCTGTCTGTCCCTGCGGCTGCATTGCCCTTGCAGATCAGCCCCTTGCCAGGTCTCAGCACATCTCTGCCGCATCCCCGGGGTGCCACCAGCCCTGGGGATGGCGTTTCTGCTCCAAGGGGAGTCAAGCACCCTCCCCTGCTGGCTCCTAGTCTGCGGATGCTTCCAAGCAGAGGGAGGGACAAGACTGAGAGGAGGAGTAGGGAAGAGACAAGGAGAATGGTGCTCCTCCTGGCCCTGCTGGTGTCTTCTAGGACACTTTGCTTGGAGCTTCTGAAAACACGACCACTCCTTACCTAAGGTCATGGGGAAACTCCCCTCGGTGTGCAGTCGTTTGGCAGAAAGAAAAGGAGACCCCACCTGGAGCACTGGGTCCAGTTCTGGGCTCCCCAGCTCAAGAAAGATGAGGAACTCCTGGAGAGAGTCCAGAGGAGGGCAACAAGGATGATGGGGGGACTGGAGCATCTCCCCTAGGAGGAAAGGCTGAGGGAGCTGGGCTTGTTCAGCCTGGAGAAGAGAAGGCTGAGAGGGGACCTCATCACCACCTACAAATATCTCAAGGGTGGGGGTCACGAGGATGCAGCCAGACTCTTCCCAGTGGTGCCCAGCGCCAGGCCAAGGGGCCATGGGCACAACCTGAAGCAGAAGAGGTTCCAGTTGAACGGGAGGAAGAACTTGTTGAGTGTGAGGGTGATGGAGCCCTGGCCCAGGCTGCCCAGGGGGGCTGTGGAGTCTCCTTCTCTGGAGATCTTCAACCCCTCCTGGCCGCTGTCCTGTGCCCCCTGCTCTGGGTGAGCCTGCTTGGGCAGGGGGGTGGCACTGGGGGAGCTCCGGGGGGCCCTGCCAGCCCCGGCCAGGCTGGGATGCTGGGATTCTGTGTGAAAACCTTGCGTGCTCTTCCTCAGGTGGGAAGTGCAAGGTGGGTTGGGAAAGGCTCCCTGGGACGATGGGAACCCTTAGGGGGAAATTCCTGATTTGCCTTCCCTCCTCTGGAGTCCTCCCAGCCTGGCGTCCCCGCCTGCCCTCGGCTCGCCGTCAAAGAGCGCCCTGCCGCCCCCGCCGAGCCGGTTCCTTACCCCCCCCCCCCCCCCCGACAGAGCAGTTCTGCTCCGGGTTGTCTTTGCAGCTTCACACGTCGGCTCAGAAATCTCCTGGCCGACCTTGGCCCTTCTTCAGTCCACGTTTGGTAACTTTCCACTGCTCCGAGCTCTGGCCTGCCCGTGTTGGGGTAAGAGAAAACTGGTTGTGCTGGGCAGGAACCACTTCTCGTCCCCGGCTGGTTCCACCTGGAAGCCCACCGTTACGAGTGAGCGCCCAGCGCCCCGGCCCCGCCGCAGCTGGGTCGCAGGATGCCTCGGTGCAGCAGCCGGGCAGGGCGTAGCAGGCAGGGCACCCCGGTGCTTGCCTTCCCCCTGCCATTTCAGCCTCTGGATTTGTGGGGTCCCAAATCACCTGGATTTCCCCCAGCAAGCTGCCGATCACGGTGTGCAAGGGGTTAACTCCCCCCCCCCAGCATCAGCCATGGCCCCCTGCCAGTGCGTGGCACCATCCCCATAGCACCCGCTTCTCTCTACCCCATCTTTGACTTGTGGGCAAACCCAAGGGTGTTTGCAGCTCCGTGCCCGGCCAGGCTGGGGTGCGGTGGGAGGAGGCGATGCCCACCCACAGCCCTGCTGTCCTCCATGCAGCGACGGTCCTGTTCCAGCACGGGATCCATCCCCCAAATTTGCCGCTGGCCCTTTGCCACCAAGCCAGGGAAATGGGGGGCCACGGCATTTCCGTGGGGTCTGTGGGATGCTCCCAGCTCGTGCTTGGGACTGCCCTGCTCATGAGAAGCAGCCTGACCTGACGTCCTGCCATCCTTCCCACCAACCGTGGCCCCATCGCCCTGTCCCGGGGCGCCTGGGTTGCCCTGCGCTGTCTCCCCTTGCCGTTGACCCCCGCAGCCCATCAAGCCGGAGCTTGCAGCCACGCCAAGACGGCTGGAAAACTGGTTGGGGATGCAGCAACCCCCCCTCAGCGTCCTCCGCTGTCAGCTCCCCTGGGGCCGCGTCCTTGCGTTGATGGGGTGGGGAGAGCAACAACCTCCTCTTTTACAAGGAACCTTGAAAACGCGTTCCTTCCACTGCCTTGCCCGAGATAAAGCCTTCCCTGCGGGTTTGTTTATTAGGAAACTTCCCCCCCTCCCAATCCCTGAGCTCTCCTTTGCTCTTGAACCCAGAGGAGAAGGAATAGCTGAGCGGGAGCAGCTGTACCCACCTGGGGTTAGAAACCCATAAAAGCTGTGCAGCTCCATTGACCAGGAGCTGCTGGGCTCCGAGCTGTGCCGGGGACCTGCTGTGACCCCGCGTCCCCCCAGCCCTGGGAGAAGGGGGGCTGCTGGCCTCGGCAGGGCAGGGGAGGGATTTGGCTGGGTCCTCCAGTTGTCGACTGGGACTGGGCTTGGCTTGGCAGGAAAGTAGGGGGGGACACACGCAAGTAGGGGGACTTTGGTCAACCATGACCAAGCAAGATGGCTATCGGCCGGCCTGCCGTAGAGGGCAGGTAATGCCGCGCTATCAGATGCCTTTAGGGCGACCAAATAGCCGTGTAATGGGCCCTGTGCTGGAGTGGGCTGAGGGCCCTGGGGGTGCAGATTGCAGCCTGGATAAGCCACCCTGGTAGTTCAACTCCCATCCATTATTTAAATGCAAAGGTAAATGCTTTCATCTTTTCAGCTGGAACGGTGCCACCAGCTCGGCCACCTCCTGAAGGTCCCATCCTGGTGGCCCGCAGGCCAGGGGACTGCCCTGGACAGCCATGGCAGGGCAGAGAGGGGAGCCATCCCCTCTGTGGGGGTGCCACCAGTACCCCTGGGGACAAGGCGCAAAGGCTGAGCTGCAGGGTGGCACTGGGGACGTGGGACTTGACCCTGCACCCTCCTCTGCTCTTCCCTGCACCAGGACCCAGGCTCTGGTGCTGTGGCCCCATGGCCCAGCTGCGGTGGCTTGGCAAGGGAGCTGGGTGCCTCTTTCCCAAGGAGAGGGCTCTGTGTGTGTGCAGGGACCCCAGCAGGAGGAATTAGGATCCTCATGGCTCCCGTGAGGGCATTTCTCCTCCTGATGACTGCCTTCAGACATAGTGCCGTCAGACTGCCCGTGTCCCCAGCACGGGACAAGCTGGTGGGATCCCAGTGCAGATCCAGCAGAAGAAAAGAGACGAAACCCACCCACGTCCATACTGCAGCCAGCGCCAACGTCTGGCCACATCCTGAGCCTCCAAAACGCGGGGAGCGATGGCGAGCCATGGTGTGGGGCCGCTGCAGGATCCGGCCAGCGCAGAGAGGGCTCCCCGGAGAGGAGAACGAAGCAGACAGCAGCAACGCCCGCTCGGAGGTTTTCCCTTTAATGGTTTGGTTTTTGTTTTGTACATTCGTAAAACTGTGAACAATAAATACCGTGTGATCGGCCTCCGCCTCCCACTTGCCCCCCACCCCGGCTTTCCGCGGAGGCGAGGGAGACCGTGGGCGATGCGGTGAGGGCTGCTGGTGCCGGCTCCGCTCGCCCCAGAGGTGCCCGGCTCGCAGCGTGGGACCACGGAGCGGGGCAGCATCCCCGCTCGGGGCGGCAGGACGGAGCCAGGGGCTGGGGAGGGAGAGGTGACTTGTGTGCAGGTGATAGCTCAGCTAAAAAGGGGCGAAAAGCGGCGCTGCCTGGTGGTCTGGGCACGGATCTCCTGCTGAAGCCCAGGGCTGCTGGTCACAGAGCTCAGCCACCCCTCTGGGGTCTTGGACCTCCAAGGTGCCCCAGTTCAGATGGGGATCTGCTAAGAGAAACAACACGATGCTCGGGGCTGGGTGGAGATGGGGCTCCCGGCTGGGCAGAGGGACCTGCACGTCTTCTTGTTCCTCAAAGGAGGTGGAGGCCACGTGGACAGGGAAGGACGTCACGGCAAAATGGGTCTCCAGCTTCTTGTCCGTGCCTGTGAGTACCCTGCCGTGCACTGGATGAGGGTCCCGTCATCAAAGATGTGCAGAGAAGCTGGTGTGGGGGAGAGCAGGGAGCCCTGAGATAGGGGAGCAGGGAGGTGCTGGCCTGGGGACAGTGGCTGCCAGGGTCGTGTGAGCAAGGAGCTGGGAGGGGGTGGGTGACAGAGGGGCACAGGGTGGCAGAAGAGGCTGGGGAGAGACTGGCAGCCTGTTGGGAGGAGGTAATGTGAGCAGGGTGCTCGGTACGGCGGAGGCTGCTGTGCTGACGGTGTTACGGCATCCAAAGGTGACAGCACTGTTCAAACCCAACACCAAGAAAGGCCCAACACCACCCTCCCTGGGCTCTGGGATCGAGGATCCTGCACCCAAGCTCTGGGGTCTGTACTGGTGGCATCTCCTGACCTTCACTTGGGCTTTGCAGGGCTGTGCTGGGAAGCAGCAGGACATGGCCCATCAGGAAGATCTGGAGCTGGCTCAAAAGGGCCACGATGCTGAGCTGAGCATCTCTCCTTTTGAATCCCCTCCCTGCCCCACACTTTTGTCCAGAGAGAAGAGACCAATAGCTCCTCAGGCTTGTGTGCCCTAAGCAAAGCCTTTGAGTGAGAAATAAACCCCTCTGATGAGGTGGAAGCTTTGTCCAAGAAAGCAATTGGGTGAGAAAAGTCAACTCTTCCTGTTGTCTGGGTCCACCAAAGTACTTGGAAGTCCCAGGCCCCACGTGTGGGCTTGCCTTCTTCGGCCACCCGCAGTAGGATTCTCCACTTTGTGCCCAGGGAAGAGCCAGGGTCTAAAACTCCCTTGCTGTGCTGTGTAGGTCGCTTCTTTGTGGCTTTGCTTGCTGTCGTCTTTGTCCTGCCCTTCTGCCCCCCATCCCGGCTCTTCTCATTGCAAGGAACAAGCCACCAGGTCAAGTTGGTGAAGGTCCTGGGTGCTAACAGGAGACCCCACCATCTCTTGAACAGGGAGTGTGGATGGGAGGGGAAAGGGTCCCTGGCTTTTCCAAGCTGTGGAGAGCACCGTTATTCCTGACACACTGGGAAGGGGGCCAAGAAGTCCTGGCCCAGGCATGGGGACACCCTGAGCCAGAGCAGATGCCGCTCAGCAGGGTGGCAGGGGACAGGGAGGTGGGACTGCCCCGTGGTGGGGACCAGCCTGCCCAACAAAGGCAAGAGCCCCCAGTGAGCACGGGGAGAAGGTGGCCTTTTGGGAAGGCCAGGGCTCCCCCCACAAGCAGCCGGCCCCCGCCCGGGTGGTTGGCCCTCCGGTGCTCTGGCTGAGGGGTGGCCGCTCAGCATCGTTCCAAGGCCAAGGTTGTCCCTTCACTGTTGTTTTTAGGGTCTTTGCCCCTCGAGCAGTGGGGTTCGTGGCAGCATCATCTCACCCATTTTGCTGTCCCACGTGTCATCATTTGGGGGATTAGGACTGGTGGGCAGGAGCTCATGGGAGCTGTACTCTGCGGGATCGGGACCTTCTCGAGGAGCGTGCATCATGTCTGCATGGGGAGAGGCCATGGGGCAGAGGGAGGGAAGGTCCTCTCTGTGTAAAGGCAAGAGAAGGGGCCAGGCGCTGGAGGACTGGTGGGCAGGAACAAGTCCCCACAGCCCAGCAGTCCCCACGCCTGGCAAATGCCCTTGGCCAGAGAGCTCAGGACCCAGGTGTGGAGCTGCGGCAAGGTGGCTCCCGTGTCGTCTTGTCATTGTGGGTGGGAGGACGGCGCTTGGCCTCTGGGCCAGTCCAGCTGGGCATCCGACTCCCTGCCGTGACCCTCAAGCCACCGCGGGGCGAAGCCACCGTGTCTTTGCTCTGTACAAGGTGACAGCCACGGTCTGCTTGAGCACAGCCATGGCTGGACCAAGGGTTGGCCTTGCAGATACCCTGACTGTGGTCCCTCCCCTGTCCACAGATCACGGGAGCTGGGTTGCCAAAGTCCCTGAGTGTCTCTGATGATAGGGCTGGGTGAGCCTTCTGCTGAAAGCTTGGTACTTTTAGCAGGTTTTTTTGCCTGCTGGTGACTTCCCTTTCGAAGGGAGCTGCAGGACCGGGGAGCAGAGGCTGTGGAGCATGCAGAGCCCAGGAGCACCGTCCTTGACACCGGGGTAGGACAGGGACTGGTTTTTTACACCTTGTGGAGTCATCCAGGGGAGCTGGCTGGGACCCCAGGCAACGTGGCCCCAGCCAGGCAGTGGTTAAGCTTTCATCCGTGGGGAAGAGGGGGAGCGGAGAGGCGGGACGCTAGGAAGGTGAAGCACGAGGTGGTCAGTGAGATCCAGGAGCTTTCGAGCAAGGTGGACTTAGGGGTCGGCATGCAGAGGGCTGTGGACACACACTGCGTCGGTCTCGCTGGGAAGGCTGCAGGACAGGGGGTGCTGCATGGCCCGGCAGCCCAGGGGCCCATCCTCGGTGGTGACCGGGAGCTGAGGGCCCTGGGTGGTGCTGGATCTGCCATCGGAGCAGAGCAGGACGCTGGAGTCTGCCTCGCACTTGGTGGTGCGGCTGTAGTAGGGCTCCATCACGTGCCGGAGCTCCAGGGGCACGGCGAGCGGCAGGACCTCCGCCTTGATGACGGCGCCCAGGTGGGCCTCGGAGGAGGAGGACGCCCGGAGGCTCTCGGAGCGGCTCATCTTGATCAGCAGGTCGATGGTTTTGTTCTCGGCCTCCAGGAGGCAGTTCGGCAGCCCCTCCCCATCTCCAGCCTCCCCGGTGGCCGTACCTTTGTGGAGGGCCCCTTGGTCTTTGCCGTGGAGCTTCTCACTTCCCAGGCTCACGTCGCAGGGCTCCTTCTTGGCCTGCTGGACCTTCTCCAGACCTTCGGAGGATCTCTTCACCGAGAGGTCCAGAGGCCCCTCGTGGGGTTTGGTGGCTTTCTCCAGCGCCTGGTGGATGTGGTAGAGCTCCCTCCGGATTTTGACCAGCTGGTCCCTCAGCTCTTTTTGCCCAGGGGTGTCCTCCTTTGCCAGATCAGACAGTTTCTTCTCCACCTCTTGGTACTCCTCTAAGGTTTTGGACAGGTCCCCGATAAGCACGGTTGTGGCCTCAGGGTCTGTCATGGTGGCAGAAGTCTCTTGGGGTCTGCTCTGCTTGCAGAGGCCATGGTCCAGGCCAGCACCCACCGAGGGAAGAACTTCAGTGTCATTGCCCCTCTCTGGTTCCTCGGGCCGGCCTGCGAGGACCTCCATGTGCCAGTGGTGGTCCAGGGCCTTGGGCATGTGGCCAGGGTTGGCCCTTGAACCACTGCAGAGAAGAAGTGGATACAATCAGTAGGGAAAGAGATAGGAAAATCCTCGGGCATGTGTCCGGGGCCAGCCCTGCCAGAGTTGGCTGGGGTCTCCCCGTTGCCTCCTGCCAGCCTGAGACCCTTCCAGGAAGGGCTTTGGTCTGAGGATGCAGAGCCATGGCTGGACCTGCTCCTGGCATCTTCTCCCCGGAGGTGGATGGACCCTGACACAGGCTGTTCCATGACACCCACCACCAGCAAAGGGAGAGACCAGTCTGGGGACATGGTTCTGGTAAGTGACCCCACCTCAGCTAGCCAAACCTGGATTCTCCCCCTTCTTAGAGCGTTGGAGAGCGTGGATGGAAATGCCCATCCCACCGTCCTGGAGGCCCGGTTGGAGGGCACCTCTCCAGCCAGCCTGAGAGCAGGGGAGAGGCAGGTGGAGATGATAGAAAACCATGGAGAGCTTCTCCAGAGAAAGCTCCGCCGGGTGCTGAAAGCGGTGGGGTTTGCAGTGACATTTTTCTTGGAGCCACAGCTGGACTTGCACAACCAGGGGAGGAACTGGAATTTCGTTAAAAGGAGCCGTGCACATTTCTAGCCCCAGGTAAAAGGAAATGTTTGGAAACGTGACCCTCCCTCTGGGCTTTGAAACCAGAAGGCAAATCAAAGGAATGCAAATGGGTACGTTTAAAAATAGACAACGACTGTTCCAGCAACCCCGGGATATCTGGGGAGCCAAGAGGAAGGTTCCTGGTGCCTGGCGAGCGCAGGTCCGCACCCCACAGACACCACACGGCTTCTGGCTCAACAGGGGAAGGTGAGGGACAGCAAGCGGTGACATAGCCCCGGTGCTTGGACGCACCTGAAGGCTATTCCGGCCCTATCCTGGAGGGCGGAAAGCCCTGCTCTGAGCGGGCATTGGTATGGGCCACCAGCCTGGGGCGTGCTCAGCCCTTGGAGACTCATCTCATGGTTTAGAGGCAAGCGGGGAGGGGTCAGCAATATCCCGGGGTATGAAGATGATGTTTAGGGCCAACCAGATGTGAGGAAGAGGCAGGGAGATCACGGGCACCTTACCTGCTCTGGTAGCTGAGTTTTCCAGGTGTCAGCCTTTCTGCTCCTATCAAATCCAGGCCATTGGCAGTGAACTTCCTCTTCAGGGCATTGCCCGGGGGGCTGCTGGTCTCCAGACAGGTCACCACCGGCAACTCTGTCTTCCGGATGCTGCTAGGGGCAAAAGCACCGTCCTTCATCCCCACCATGTTTTGGTAGATGTCAGTGGCTGGCTTTTTGCGTAGGTTGTTGAGGCCCAAAGCTGGGTTGCTCTCCTTCTCTTGGGACAGCCATTTCTCCTCTTCTTCCTGCCCCAGCATGGCAGGGTGGCTGAGCTCGGAGCCCGGCTCCTCTCTGACACCTTTGGACCAAGGAAAACCCGTCTTCAGAACCGGTACCTTCAGCAGCCCTGGTTTGGTTGGCTCACTGGGAGGTTTGGCTTGGGGCGGCGTGGGCATGACAGAGCCCACCAGCTGCTGGGCTTCTGGCTTGCTGGAGGACATCTTGCTTTCGGTGGAGCCGAAGGTGTGCTCGAAGAGCAAGGGGTAGTAGAAGCGGGGAAGGAAGGTCGAGCGCTCGGGGCTCTGCAGAGGCTGGAAGTGGGAGGCGTGCGGGTGCATCAGCTGGGCCGTGGAGGCCAGGAAGGGCAGCTGAGCCAAGTGTGGGTTTGTCGTAGCACTGTTGGCCATGGTGGGGCTCAGGTAGGAGAAGAGACCGGGGTTTAACGGGTAGTTAATACCCAGCAGTGAGAGGTTGAGGCCCTGAGGTTCGTGGTAGTCACTGTAGGCTGGAGGGGGGTAGCAGGGGATGATGTTGCTGTCGGTACAAGGTGGGGAGACCTCAGGTGTGTTCCTCCTTTGCCCGTTTGCCACCAGCTTCCACTGCTCCATCAGGATCCCACCGCTGGCCAGGCATTTCTTTGGCACTTTGCAATGCTTTGGCTTAGCATCTAGATCTGGGGAGGCCATTTCCCTGCTTTTCATGACGTGGTTCTTGAGAGAGAAGACATCCGTGATGATGAAGTCGGGCTCCACCTCCTTGCAAGGTTTGTCCCTCTTGTTCTTGAAACCGAAGACCAAAGTGTTCACTTCTGGTTCAGCTGGGTCACCTTGGCAACCTGCCTCTTCGCTTTTCTCCTTCTTCTCCCCCGCATCCATCTCCCTCAACAGGCCAGCGACATCCTCCTCCTCCTCTTGGAATGGGCCACCTTCTTCACCAGCCCCTTCGGCAGGCAGGATCTCCACCCCTGACACCGGCTTGTCCTCGTGGCCGTCCCTGCCAGAGGCTGGCTTGGTCCTAACCGACCCTCCCGACGTGGCCGAGGAGTCGCAGGTCTCCTGCTCGTCCCGCCGCCCGCGCAGGCGGGAGGTCTCCGTCGCGTGCAGGAGCCGCAGCTCCGGGTGGAGCAGATTGCCCTTCTTGTAGGGCCAGTCGGACTCGATGAGGAGGGAGAGGGAGTTCTTGCACAGGCTGTACTTCATGTGGTTGTAGAGGTGGGACTTCTCCATGCAGGTGAAGGGGCACTGGAAACATTTGTAGTTGTATGGTTTGCCCCATGGCCTCGGGATGTAGTGGGGCTTTTTCGGCTTCCTCTCCTTGTGCTTGTAGACCGAGGTCAGCTTGCAGCCCATGTCATCCTTGGACATGGTGGCGGGTGCCTGGAGACGGCTCCTTGTGGGAATGGAGGGGCACGGTGGGTGAATCTTCCCACACCTCCCCGGGAACCGCTGTGTGCCCTGGAAGAAGGACAGCACGGAGCTGGTGAGCTGTGCCCGCGGCTCCCCGGGACGATGGCTCTGCTCCATCCTGGCCCCGGGGAGCAGAGCTGCTGGGACCTCAGCCTGGAGCTCCTGTGTTTGGGATTCAAACCCAGGCCAGTGATGGAATATTTGCCCAAACTCTGTTGGGGGTGCCCGTACACGCTGGCCCGCTTTTTAACCCTCTTCTGTCAAACCACCCCAGAGGAAAAGGAAAACAAACACTATCAAAGGCGTTGAAGCTAATCCACCTCGAGCCAACATTGAAGCCCCCAGGGGACCTGCCCACCCAGCTGGAGCCTCCCTGGGCAGCCCCAGCCCAGGGACCATTCCCCTGCTGAGGGCAGGGAATGGAGGAGAACATCCCCCCGCAGCCCCAGGCCCCGTGCTGGGCATGGACCTGCGTGGCTTTGCCACCTCCTGGGCTCCTGCCTAGGACCCTGTCCGCTTCCTTCCTAAGGTTTGGCGGCAAAGAGCAGCGAGTGGCTCCTGCCCGCGCTGGGGACAGGGCCTGTGTCGCTTGAGCTGGAAGCTGACCCCACCACTAAGGTCTGGTCTTGCAGAAAACAGGCAAAAACGTCCCCTTGGGATGAACCTGTGTCCCCTGGGATCTGGGGGGGGGGGGGGAGCTCCAGGGGTGCGGACCTGACCTGCAGCAGCCAAGGCTGATGTCTCCCACCGCAGCGGGACACACGGGCACGGCTGGGGGCCTCCTGCCCGCAGGTTCATGGCAGCGAGCGCCAGCCTGCCCGCGGGGACACGCGTGTCCTTGAGCCCTCCGCGCGCGTCACGCCTGTGAGCCGCCAGGGCTCTGCGCCCGCGGAGCGGTGCTGAGGGCAGCAGAAGGGATGCAGCACCAGCTGCGCAGGATGGGGTCCCTCTCAGCATCGCGCCCTGGCTCCCGCCACCGAGCCTGGGGCGCCCCGAGCATCCTGGATGTGGCGGTGCCCTGGTCCCCTGCCCCATCTCCCCGTACCCCCACCCCACTAGAAACCCAGAGCGGCTGAGCGGGGAGCTGGGTGCCCCGGCCCCGCCGCCCCGCACGCCGCCCGCGTGCAGGTCCGTTGAGCAAACATTTGCTGTTTATGTGCCAGAGGCAGATTAAATCTTTGCTGGGAGACTGGAACTGGTTGTTCCATTCCTGCACACTGGAGCCTCCTTCCCCAACGCTGCCGCGAAAGCCATTCGTTCCCCTCCCGTGCCCGGTGGTGCGGGGGGACGGCAGGGAGCCGTCCGGCGCGGGGACGGGTGGCTTGGCTGCTCCCACCTGGGAGCAGCAGGGGAGGTGAAGAGGAAAGAGCGAAGCGAAAGAAGGGGAGAGGGTGGGGAGGTGCCCTGCGTGCCAGCCAGGAGCGGAGGCACCCCCAGAGCCGGATCGGGCCCCGCGGAGCCGGGAGCCAGGCGTTGCGGCTCCTGGTTGCTGAGCAGTTCCCGCACCAGCAGATCTTCGTGGTCTGCTGAGTCTCCCTCTGCCACAACACATTATTTCCAGTGGGCTGTCAGCTGCGGCGGTGGGGGCCGTGCCCGGGGGCAGCAGGCGGCGGGGGCCGCGCACCTGTGCCTGGGAATTGCAGCATCCCCGCGCTGCTCCCCGGCACCGCCACGGGGAGGGGGGGGCTGGCTCGGGAGGAGGGAGCCGAGGGGCAAGGGGGGAAGAAAGGGAGGGAGAGACAAAGGGAAGGAGGGAGGGAGGGAGGGATGCCCAGGGAAGAGATCTGCAGCCCCCGGTGCTCCAGGACTTAAGAAATTACGGCCATACAGTACCTAAAGGGGGCCCATAGGAAAGATGGGGAAAATCTTTATAGTAGGGCTAGCTGTGACAGGACAAGGGGGGATGGTTTGAAACTAAACCAGGGTAGGTTTAGACTGGATCTAAGGAAGAAATTCTTTACAATGAGGGTGGTGAAACCCTGGCAGGGGTTGCCCAGAGAGGGGGTGGAGGCCCCATCCCTGGGACCATTCCAGGCCAGGTTGGATGGGGCTGTGAGCAACCTGATGTGGTTCAAGGTGTCCCTGCTCCTGCAGGGGGGTTGGGCTGGGGGACCTCTGGGGGTCCCTTCCCACCCAAACCATTCCATGGTTCTATGATTCTAAATCTCAGCCCCAGCCCAAGCTCCAGACTCGGGGGTGAAGCGCCCACAGCCGTCGGGGCAGCGGAGCTGCGTCGCCTCCAACATCCATCTATCTCCTGTCTCTAATAACAGTCCAAAGCAGATTCCCAGGGTGTAGGGCAAGCATCGATGGTACCACTCCAATTTCCCCAGCCCCTCAGCCATCACAGCAAGTCCCCACAGCAGAGTGGGTGCCGCTGCCTGCCATGCACGGCCCCCCCCACCCCCCCCCCCGCCGGGAATCCGCACCGGCTCCTCCTGAAGCCGGGGAAACGCTGAGCCCCCGCAGCACCCTGTTCCATCCCATCCTTCAGCTTCTCCAGCTGGTTTCCTTGGGTGCCCCCCAACTCGTTGGCTGGAGGAAGCAGCAGCCACGGTCCCCGGCCACCCTCCAGCCACGTGGTTCACCATCACACCCCTGCTTCACCCCCTCCTTCCCAGACCAAAGCTGGACCCTTCCAGACTGAAGCTGGACCCTTCCAGACCAAAGCTGGACCCTTCCAGACCGAAGCTGGACCCTTCCAGACCGAAGCTGGACCCTTCCAGACCAAAGCTGGACCCTTCCAGACTGAAGCTGGACCCTTCCAGACCAAAGCTGGACCCTTCCAGACCTCTTCCCCTTCCCTGAGCCTCCTCCCGCTCTGCAGCAGCTCTTTGCCGGGATGGGCTGGGTCCGGCAGGTTTCCTGTACCAATACAAACCACTACAAACCAGCACTGCAGCCCTCTCCACCCGTAGGTAGACAAACCCATGCCCACCGCCCAGGGGAGGGAGAGGCAAAAGGACTCCGCTGAAGCACAGCGGTCACGTTCAAAGACAGGTCTCTGCAGCGTGTGTGTCCATGGGAGAAGCTCAGCCACTGCAAACTTGCCCTGATCTGCTTTTTCAGACCCCCCCAAGAGCTTTTCTGGCTGGAACAAAGACCCCATCCCTCAAACCGATGCCCTCCCTTCTTTATGCTGCCCTCCGAGCCCTCCAAGAGCTCCATGGGAGCACGGAGACTGGCTGCCCTCAGCCTTTCCCAGATGGCCGGAGGACACGGCCTGGAGGAAGGCGCTCAAGAACGGTGCTGACGTTCTTCCCCACCCAGTGATGCTGGGATGAAGGTCCTGCCTCGCACCGCGTCCTGCAGCAGTTTTCTCCCTTTTTCGCCAGCGCCGAGGCTGGAGCAGCCAGCCAGGCATCGCGGGGAGGGGAGCGGGTGGCAGCGGGGAGCCACCGATCGATGCAAACCACTTTCCCTCTGCTACGTGCTTTTGCCCCAGGGGCTGCTTGGCTATTAGCGGATATCGGGGCCCTTTTTGTTTTCATAGCCTGGGGTCGTGTGATTTGAGCTTTTAAGCATTTATCGGAGGCTGGGACGAGGGCAATTGGCCATGGCAAAGCAGCGGGCACTCGAGGGGAGCCTGGCTGGGGGGGGGGCCTGGGAGCTCTGCACCTCCCAAACCTCTCCCCGTATGGTGTCGGCGTGTGGAACCGTTTTTGTAAATTGATGGGGTGAGGCCGTCCTGCTCCCTCCACCGCCGGGGCTCCCTGCATCGGCAGCTTCGAAACTATTCCCACCTCGACACGTGCCTTCCTCTGGCTTGGTCTCAATTCTTGCACCGAAATCTCTTCTCTTCTCAGAGCCACGTGATGTCTTCAGAAAGGCCTGGGGTTTCCCATCTGCCCCAAACTGCCGATCCTCCCACGTCTGCCCACCCACCATGTCTTTGCGTGCGAAGCCCAAGGGCTGTCACCCATGCCCTGTAGCTCGGCGTGGCTCTGCCGCCCGGAGGGTTCTTCATCACCAGTTGCATGTCGCCATGCGTGGGGTCACCAAACCATGTGCTTCACATCCTGCGGGCAAGCTAAGTCAGAGTCACTGTCTAAAAACCTGACAGCATTTGCCTTCCCAACCTTCAGTTTTCCAGCATTTGGAGGGATCTGGAGTTTCTGGTTGGGAAAGCTCACGTTCCCTTTGCAGGCAGCTTTCGGGGGTGGCCCCCTGCAGACCCAATGCCAGGCTGCAGCCCTTCCCAACCACCAGCCCAGGCGTGAGGTGGCTCCAGCTTCGTGAGCACTGCTACCGTGCCAGGTCCGGGCTGTCTGGGGCTGCCTGCCCAGCCATGGAGTGTCCTGCAGGCCAGATGATGAACTTGCTCCCTGCTGTGCGCCGCACCTTCACGCGCACAAGTCTTCCCTAATTTTGGGTCAAAATCTTCTCCCTCTTGTGCACTTGTTCAAGAAGCGTTTCTTGACCTCTCCTGGGCGCTTCTGCCTCTAGCCTCCATCCCCAAAAAGCAGCTGTCTGTCCCTGAATCTCACCGAGCCTGAAGACTCCCCGGGGCAACCCCAGCGTTCTATGAAGAGCATGCACGGTGGCAAGTGCTCAACCAAGTGATAATGGATTGGAGTCGTTGTCTTCTGCCTGTGACACACACAACACAACTCACAGGCTCCTTGAGAGATGAGATCAGGCCGTCACAGCCTCCAGGCTACTCTCCAGAGACGCGAGGGTCCTCCACCACAAAAGGCTTTCCACCCACAGCCTTTCCTGCTGCAAGCCCTTCAGGGGAAGAGGCAGGTCCTGGGGAGGAGACGTAGGACTGTCTCTCCACATTATATCAACCACCCGCACAAGGTTGTGCCTGGGCCCCACTACGGGAGTTTCCTGCGTCTTCCTCCACTTCTACCTGCTAAAGGAGCCCCGGGAGACCACAGGCTCCCAGCTGTGGAGTCAGTGGCTCAATGGCAAGCAGACTTCCAAACCTCTGAAGACAACATCAGTCTCCAAAAGAAAACGTGCAGCTGGATAGAGGCTGTGTGCAAGCAGGAGGGTCAGCAGCGTGGCTGGAACCTGGTATGCAGAGGAGATGGTGTCCAACGCTGGCGTGGTGCACAGGGGAAGAGGATGAACATCTGGAGAGGACTGGGGGTGGTTGGAGAAGTGCACGCAGCTGGAATAGGAAGGTATGGTCCAGCTCTCCTGCATGGTAAAGTCTGTGTTGTGCCTGTGATGTGCAGGGCTCCTGGAGGTCCACAGTGTTCTCTCTCCTGTTCCCAGGGGCTGGAAGGGTGCTCGATGTAGTGACCTTCGTGCTGGATATGATATGCTGCACACAAAACATTTTCAGAACTTCTTCCAGTTTCTATGACCTCTGATGTTTCTTTCCCCACTTCCAGGTTTCTCCTTCTCTTGCTGGTCTGAGAGCCCAGGATGGCGTCCCACTGCCCATGACCACCGCCCTGGGAGATGCCCTCAGCCTTCCACTGGGCAGACCTTTGCAGATGGTTGTGCATCTCCAGAAGCCCCTTCCTCCTGGTGACCCATGCCCATGCCCTCCCGAGCGCTGCGGCAGCAGCCCAAGCGGGGCAGCGTGGGGCTCAGCTCTGCACCAATCCCCCAAATCCACCTCTTCCTCCCACCACAGACTGAGCCACGTGAGGGTCCTCAGTGTGGGCACAGACATGCGGGTCCCCAGGCTGGGCACAGACACAGTGCACCCTGCCACCTCCCCTGCAAAGCAATGAGCTCTGTCACACCACGAGGTGCATTTTGTCACCCCTTGTCCCCTCAGAAGGCTCCACGACCTCCCCAAACCTCTGCAGTCAAGCTCCTCGGCACCAAGACTTAGAAACGTTCTCTTCCTTTTCACTTCCCGCTTATCCTTGGACAGTTCACGCTCCTTAAATGCGCTGGGGATGGGAAGGATGAGAAAGGAAGGAGATCTCCACCCCGTTTTGCTTTTGCTGGTCTGGCAGAGCCCAGCTCTTGTCGTGTCTCCTAAGATACCCCAGAGGTGGCCAGAGGTTCCCATCCCGATAGAACCGTTCTCACACCCGGAGTGCTCTCCCACGACGTATCTCGCCTGCCTGCTTGCCTTTGCTACAGGAGGGGATCCACGCACACGGGCACCACGAGAACTTCCCTCAGCTTTCCCCATCCATGTCTTCATGGCCCCGTCCAACGCTTCCTGCTTTGGTCAGGGTCTTTCCCACCTTCTCCTCTCCCGGTCCAGCTCCCCGCAGACAATATTCTGGCTCTGCTCATGCGATGGATGTGGCTCCTTTCCTGCAAAGCTGCTCTTTAGCCAGTTGGCCCCGGACGTGTCCTGCTTCACAGGGTTACTCCGTCCCCGACGCAGGACGTTGCACTTCCCTTTGCTGAGCTCGGCAGGTCACTGCCAGCCCGTTTCTCCAGCCAGGAGCTGCACTTTGCGTTGCTCAATGCAACCCGTTGAGCCTGGCAGTCCAGCCAGTCTTTGACCCACCTTATCCTTACGACTCCAGTTTGGCCATGAGGATACTGCAGGAGACCACGTCAGGGGCCCTGCTAAGGCCACTAAACATCGCCCCTTCCTCCCCCCTTACCCAGGCAGCCGGTGTCTCCTCGTAGAAGGCAATCAGGCTGCTCCAGCGCAATTTGCTCCTGGGAAATTCACCCTGGCACCTTCTCGTCCTTCATGAGGCTGGGAAGGACTTTGAGGAGGACTTGCTTCACGGCCTTCCCAGAGCTCAGGATGAGGGTGCTCCACCCTGGGCGCTCCCTGACGGAGCCGGGGCCCCTGGAGCCAGGGGCCATCGCATTCCTGCAGGGACCTCGGCACATCTCAGCATCTCCAAGCACGGGATGGCACAAGCAGCGCTTGGAGGATTGCTTGGCTGTCCCACAGCTGAGCCTCTTGGGACCTGCTGAGATGGGTCAGCAGCCCCGGGGGGCTTCCCAAGCAAAGCCCTGCTGGTGGCAGCCACCCAGCCTTCATTTGGGATCGCTCCGTGCAGCCAAAGAGCATTCCTCAGTGGATCCTCGCTACCCAGACCCACCAGCGGGCTGGGATCCTGACTCCCCCAGAGCAACCCCAAAAGATCCCCCCTCCCCTCGCTTAGAGGACAGGTCTCTTTTTAGCCCAAACATGGCCAAGATGGGTCAGTGATTTCAGCCACCCCTTGAAAAGGGGGGTGCTGCAGTGCTGCTTCCACAGCCGGGAGGACGCCGGCTCATCCCTGCTCCCAGCTCCCGGCACTGGCTCCAGCCAGCAATTTTAGGATGCAGCCGGCGAGGGAAATGTTTAAATCCTGAGAAGGTCTAACCAGCCGCCAAGGAGCCACCAGCTGCAAGGGACTGGGTATATTTAAGGCAAAAGCTGATAAACCCGACTGGGGGGGGGGGGGCGTTGCGTCAGTCTGGCAGCGGTGTGTGCAGTACAGACTGCGGCACCGTGCCCGTCGCTGCCTGCGCCCGTGACACCCAGCCTGCTGCAAACCCCCGGTCAAAACGACCCCAATTAGGAGCCTCCCTGGCTTCTCCCTCCCCATCCCTAGGTGAGCACAAGCAACCCCCGCTGTGAAATAAAAAATGGGGGGGGGGGGGGGAAATGGGTTGTTGCTGGTTGGGAACGGCGGGGGAAACTGCAGAGTGGGAGAGATGGTTGGGATCGACGCCGGGGAAGGTGCAGGAGCTGAGCCAGGCGAAAGGCAGGGATGGGATGGCCCTGCCGCCAGGCCAGCAGGCAGGGAGACCCCCAATTCTGCAGGAGAGGAATTCTCATCTTCCCTGGGGGATAACACATCTTCCCTGGGGGATAACACATCTTCCCTGGGGGATAACATGCTCCCGGCGGAGAGGAGGGACACAGCCCTGGGAGAAGGCTGGCCGGGGGGGGCCCCCCCCACGCCAGGCACAGCACTCCTCTTTGCGGCCGCTTTGCAGGCAGATTTCCCCCCAGGAAAACGGGGATTTAGTCCCAGGCAGGAGCATTTGGGCGGCTGCGGGCTCACCTGCAGGCAGCAGCCCCCTCCCCGCCTGTTCCTTGGTGCTTGGTTGGGGGGGGTTAATGCAGACGAAGGCGGCTCCCGGGGTGGTGCTGCCTGGCGGGCTTGCTCCCCGTGTTTCCAGCTCCTTCCCCCCCCCCCCAAGAAGGGCAGAGGGGCTCAGCCCTGGCCCCGCACCACGGGCAGCGTTTGGGCTGCAGCGCGGGGACGGCGGCCGAGGGCCGGCGCTGGAGGCGGAGATGCTGAGCGGGCAGGTAGCGCTTGGCCATGAAACCACCCAGGGAGGTCGGTGCTGGCCAAGGAAGGACCAGGAGGAGGACCAACGGCCCGGGGGGACATCGCCGATGTTATTAGCCCGCTGCACAAAGCGGGGAGGCAGCTCATTAACCTGTGCTGTGCCGCGGGACCACGCAAAACGGCCACGCAGCCGCGCCGCGGCGAGTCCCGCGCTGCCCGGCACCAGGCGACGGCGGCACCGGAGGGTGCTGGGCTGGGGACGCCAGGAGCAGCCGCTGCCACCGGCCCCGAGATGCCTGCGCAGGAAGGGGGGTGACTGTCGGCGTCCCCCCCTTCAAACCTGGCTGCCCCCCAAACTGCCTCTGGGCCAGGCAGGGCTCTGAAATGCCTGGGGGGCTCCAGGAAAGGGTGAGAAGACCTAAGGGGGTGACACATCCACAGCCTCCTACCCCAGATTTTCACAGAGGGGAATGCAAATCCTCCCTGTGGATGCTGGGGAGCGGGATGGGGCAAGCGCAGGCAGCACCCAATGGATGCCCAAAAGTGCAGGCAGCACCCAACAGATGCCCAGAAGTGCAGGCAGCACCCAATGGATGCCCAGAAGTGCAGGCAGCACCTGACGGATGCCCAGAAGTGCAGGCAGCACCCAATGGACACCTAAAAGTGCAGGCAGCACCCAATGGATGCCCAAAAGTGCAGGCAGCACCCAATGGATGCCCAGAACCCCTCCCCATCCCGGTCCCAGGGTTTGCCACCGCCGCAATACACATTTGGGAATTACTGACCTGATTTCCTTGCCTTTTTTTTTTTTCCTAAGGGCCTAGGAAGGCTCTGGCGGCTGTGAACTGTTCCTTGTTACTCGGCCTCTTGATTTAATTGCCAAAATTACTGTAAACACGCATCCTCTGGTGTGAGGAGGTGCATCCCTAGCATTTCGGTAACTAAATGCAGTTCCTCCAGCAGCTCAGTTTAGTTTTTGCTTCCATTAAGAAAGATTTAGAGGGACACAAATTTTCGGGTAATAGGGATAAAATTGCCTTGCTGCTAAATTCCACCCTTCTCCTCCGTTTGCATTTCTTTTTCACAACTGCAAATACTCATCATGGCTCCAAGCCCGCAGAAAACCATCGCTCCTCCGGATTATCATACAAACACGGGGAGGTAAATCCGCTAAAATGCATCCGTGCTCCGTGCCCGCCCCGGCCGGTTCCCGACACATTGCTTCATTTTGGGGGGGAATGTCAGAGCTCTGCCATCCACCCCGGGGGCACGGGGGAACGCTCCAGCACCCACTGCAAACTTTCCACGGTCAGGGAGGAGCGGGAGCGCGTTCCCGGTGGCGGCCATCGGCCCCGTGCCACCTCCCCGTGCCACCTCCCCGTGCCACCTCCCCGTGCCGAGCGCTTTCATACGGAGTCACAACGCTCGCAGGATGGAAGAGCATCCCTGGGGAACGATCGCCTCCCCGCACCCAGGGGTTTCTCTGCCCATTCCCGCAGGTTGCACATCCCCTCTCGGGGTACCGGCCCCTGCCCCCCCCCCCCCCCCCGCCCCGGCGGACCCCCCGGCTGCGGCACCGCACCGGGCTTTCCACGGGATGGCTGGGCTTTTTTTTTGGGAGCGTGCAAAACCGACGGGAGAAGGCAGCTTTTAACAGGGGGAATGTTTCCCCCTCCAAGTCCTTGGTGGGTTTTTGTCCCCCCACCCAGACCCACCATGAGACCCTCGGCTGCCCCCAGCGCCTTCCACCCCCTGCCCACCCCGTCCAGCCCCGAAGCAGATTGGAATGTCAGCACTTACAGCTCGGCCCCTTTTCCCGTCCCAGCTGGGTCCCTGCTCGGGGCTGGGAGGCTGCGGGGAGGCTGGGGGCGCGGGGCGAGGGCTGTCCCCCCCGGCTGGGACCCAGCGCTCCCAAACCCCGCCGCGGCGGGGGGCAGGTGACTCCCAAAGCCGCTCCCGAGCATTTACAGGGTTGTTTGCAGGAAACGTCAAACTCGGGAACAGAAGCGCCAACCCAGGAGTCATTCCCCCCCCCCTCGCCGTCCCTCCCCACCCTCTTGCTTGGTCTCATTTGTACCGATTTGCCCCGCAGGCTTCTCGCTGATTTGCCATGTCCCTGGCAGGGCTTCGACCGGGGAGGGGGAGCGGGAGCCAGACGGGGAGCGGATGGGGGGGAGCCAGCCATGGGGAGGGTGGTGGGGAGAGGGATAGGCCAACAGGAGCCTGGCTTGCCAAAAGCAGTTCAGACCTAGAAAAAGCTTTAATGTGCACAGACGGAGCAGGCTGGGAGCAAAACCAGCTGGGCTGGGGGAGAACGCGCTCAGCGAGAGGCTGGTTTGGGGCTGGGTGCGTGCGTGGCCCGCGGCTGGCTCCTTGCTCCAGCCTGATGCCCCCGGCGGGGAGGCAGAGGAGGGAGGGGAAGGTTAGACGTGAAAATTCCCCTCCCGACATCGGCTTTTCCTATCGACAAGAGACGGGCAGGATGCCAGCTTGGTTTTTCTCTGGCATGAATCATTTACCGGCTCCAGCCACCACCCTTGCCCCGACAGCACCTCCAGCGCAGGATGCCCCCCTTTGCACGACGTGATGGACCCCTCGAGCTGGGGCAGCCCCGCTATCGTCCCCACCCCGTGCCCTCCCTGGAGCTCGTGCCTTCATCCCCACCCCGTGCCCTCCCTGGAGCTTGTGCCATCGTCCCCACCCCATGCCCACCCTGGTGCTCATGCCATCGTCCCCACCCCATGCCCACCCTGGTGCTCATGCCAACATCCTCACCCCGTGCCCACCCTGGTGCTCGTGCCATCGTCCCCACCCCGTGCCCACCCTTGGGACGCTTGCGTGGGGCTGAGCACCATCACCCATGGAGAGAAACAGAAGCCCCCCCCCATGGGGGTGATTCAGAGCTTGGGTGCCTCCCTTCTCCCTTTGCAGGTCCCTTTCTCCTACGGCAGCTGGCCTCGGGCCACCAGTTTTGGTGTCTGGTGCCCACCGAAGTGCTGGAAGGACCAGGGCCAGCCCTAGCCCGAGAAGCTCCTTGCAAGGAGATGCTGGATCTGGCCCAGACGTCCGCGTCGGGCTGACCCCGCATTGCATGGTTTAATGGAATTCCTTAAAACGGAACCCTCCCAAACTGCCTGATGCTCTGGCTCGGCTTGGCTCTCCGGGGCCAAGTGAGGGGACCCTGGGTCCCCCCTCGCTGTTGAGCCGGCAGCATCCTCGCTTCAGCATTTTCCAGGGCTCTGGCGGCGCTGGGCATGGCAGCACGGGGACCTCAAGCTGTCTCTGGTGCCCCCCTCAGCTCTGCACCCCCCGTGCCATGGGGGGGGGGGGCCCTGGCTTTGCTCTCGCCCCTGAGCCGTGGCGGGGACGCGGCCCTTCCCGGGCGCTGTGCAGGCTGCCGGCCCCAATCTGCCGTGGCACGGGGCCACCTGTGCTGGCTGCCCACGCCATCTGCCAGGGGGGAGCCGGCTGCCGTCCCCCCGCCCGGGTCAGCGAGCAGGGGACAGCCCGGGGGGGCAACGGCTGACTCGCTCCATCCGAGGGTGCTGGCACGGCCACCTGCACCCCGCGGGAGGAAGAGGAGGGGATGGGGGGCAGCCCCTCTGCAGGTTTCTCCCAGAGTCCGCTGCCGTGGGGCTGGGGGGGGGGGAACACATTTCAGAACCCTTCAGTGGGGTGCCGGGATGGGGACAGGCTGCCCCCCAGTCCCCCAGGTGGCTGCAGCATCACACCCCCTGCTGCCCCTGGATGTCCCCTCATGCACGGGAGAAGGGATGGACCCTGGCTTTTGGGGATGTCTCGGATCCAGACCCCCCCGCGCGCTGTGCACATGGTCACTTGTGCATGGGGGGGGTCCCATCCCCTCCTGCCCAGGGCTGCCCCGGCACAGGGGTGTCCCAAAGGGAGCAGCTCCAGGACCCTGCCGGCAGCGGGGGGAGCTGGAGCTGGCCCCGCTCTGCCCTTGCACTGGTGGCAGCCGCCATCCCCCCCTCCCTCCCTGCTCAGCTCCGGGAGCATCCCGAGAGCGCGGGGCCGGGGATGGAGCCCACCGTGCGCCCGGAGCCGCACAACCACCGGAGCCGGGCACGGGCAGGTTCATTCCGGGAACCCCCACGGGCGCTGCGGCAATCGCTGTCCTGCTCGCAGGGGACGTCGTCCTTTGATGAGACGATAACAGAGCCTGCCCTGCGCCTTCCTACAGGTAGCCGGAAAGTTTTATTCGTCACCGGCTGCTGGAAAGGTCACGGCGTCCTCCTCCCCCTTCTATTTCTGGCCCGTGCCCTTTCACGGTCGGAGCGGGGAAGCGCTCCCGTCCGCTGGACCCCGGACACGCCGCCGCGGTGCGGCCGCATCCCTGGCGCCTTGGCCCCGGCGTGGGAGGGCTGCGGGGAGGATGCTTCCCGGCTGCCCGCACCCTGCCCACGCCGGCTGGGCTCTTTACGGACCAGAAAAACTGCTGCGGGGCGAGGGGAGCCCTGGGCGGGCTCGGTGCTGGCAGCTTCGGGGATATAATGGGAATTTGGGAATGCGGGCAGCGCACGTGATGCTGCGAAACCCACGGGAGGGGGGGTCTGGCCCCGGGTGCGATGGGCACAGCCGTGCTCCCAAGGTAGCGGGGGTGAAGCAGCCCATGCCGTGCCGGGAGTGGGGCGATGGGGGTGCAGGGGGGAGCAGGGGTCTGGAGGGACCCCCAGGAGCACCGAGCCCCCACCCAGGGGATGGGTCCTTGGGCACACACGCGCTGGCGGGCGGGCAGGGGCCGGGGGTGCTCAGCACCCCTGCACAGGTCGGGCTGACACCGGCGGTGGGAGGGGGAGTCACGGGAGCACTGACGGAGCTGCGGGATGCTGCTGGGTCTTACTGGTGCCACCCAAAAACGGGGAGCAAAAAGAGAACACCCTCCCAGACAACAGGAGATGGGAAAAGGGGATGCGCCCTGAAAATTGCCCTTTGCCCAACCACTGCGGGGTTTTTTTCCCAATTCTGGAAAATACCCAAAGATTCATCTGAGCTCTCATCTCCGGGGGCCCAGGGACCCACCGGGCTCCTCAGCCGCAGTGGCCTGGGACCCCCCAAACCCAGCCCTGTGGGTGTAGAGCCACTCGCGGCCGTACGAGGAGCCCCCACAACCCTCTGCACCCCGGGAGGGCGCCTGGGGGCCCCTGCTGCCACCCGCTGCACCCACCCTGGCGCGCCCTGGGAGGGCTGCGAACCCCGGCGGAGCTGCAGAGCAGCCCAGCTCCCCTTCCCAGCCTCCCCAGCTTGTCCAGGCGGGGTTGCACCATTAGACCCAGCCTTGCTGTATAGAGCCTAGCCTTTTCCAGCTCTGGGCCAACCCGAAGAGGCTTAAGAGAAGCCCCAGGGAGCTTTTTCATGCCTCTTTGTTCACGGAGCAGAGATATTCCCAGCCCTGAATCTATAGATTGGCCCTTAAACTAAATCAACCTCCGGGGACCAGCGCAACAAAAGTAGGTTTGGGTTGTGGTTTGTTGTGGTTTGTTTTTTTTTTTTTTTTTCTTTTTCTTTTCCTGCGTAGACAGCCTTTGCCCAGGAGGGGTTAGCATGAAAAATGCATGTGGGGATTGGGGGGAACGGGGCGGGGGGGCGTTAGGAAGAAGCTATCGATCAAGTATCTCTGAAAGCCACACAGCTGTGCCAGCCCCGCTGCCTCTGCCAGCCCTTCCCGGCGCTCCCGGTGCCGCGCTCGGGACCCACCGGGCTTTGGGCTGGGGAGGCTGATGCTGTTCCCAGGAAAGCGCCCCGCATCCCGGAGAGGAGCCGGTGCCGGAGAGCGTTGGGATGCCTCTGCTACCCCGACCCTGCGGCTCCCTCGGGCCGGGCTTGCGGCTTGCCCCTCGCCATGCGGCACGTCAGGGCCGGGGTCGGTCCCTTTGCTGCCCAGGGCTGAGGGTGACGCTGCCAAGCTCTGCAGGACCGTGGTGGGGACCCATGGAACAGCAACGGCCCTGCCCGCTGCGCCCACCAGCCCGCCCGCCAGCCCCACGCCTCTGTATGCTCCGCTCCAGCCGATCAGAAATAATTATTGCAAATAACAACAAGCCCAAGCCTGGTGCGGGCGGCAGCGCCCGGCGCTCCCATCCCGAGGCGGGTGACCGAGCCCACCTCCCGGCACCAGACGAGCAAGCTGAGGGCATCTCGGGGTCCGGCAGGCGCTGGGGCTGGCAGGAGACCGGGGAGACGGGTCCTGTGCTCGGCTCCGGAGCCGCACTGGGTCTGGTCCCGGCAGCGCTGGTGTTCCCGTACAGGCAGCGCCCTCGCAGCCGCCCGGGGGCTGTAGGTGCCACCAAGAACCCCGGGGTATGATCCCTGGAGTAGGACAAGGCACTGCAGGGGTAAAACCTTCTCCAGGTGCTGCTCTTCAAAGCATGGAGAGTAGGAGCATCGAGGGATGGTGTTGGAGCGGGTGCTTCGTGCTACTGATGTCCCCCCCACCAAAACCAGCACTGCTAGCCGAAAACAGTGCGGGGCTTGGGAGAAGGGGCAGGGCTGACTTTAGGCTTCAGCTTGGCCAAAAGTGCCCTGAAATTTGTCCCACGTTTGAAATCTGGGAAGGGTGGGAGAGGAGAAAAGCAGCAAGGAGAAAAACAGTGGGAGATGGGGATGGTCTGGTCCCACGAGGGGGGAAAAAACCCCCCTGGGATCTCTGCTTCTCCCTCTGGCTGGGCACGAGCGTGTGGCGCTGGGCATCTCCGGCTTCGCCAGCGGGTGCCGGGTCGGGGGCAGCTGGTGGTACCCACCTTGCCACCCCCTCGCCTGATTTTGCTCCGCTCGTGCCACGCGTGCACATCCCGGCACCGGGCATGGACGGGATTTTGCAGCGGGGAAGCTGAGCGCAACCGGCTTGGCTGGGAAGAGGAGGGAGCTGGAAACACTGGGGAGGGGGGG
>JADKXX010004186.1:0-12636 GCA_017310255.1 Butorides virescens
TCTCCTCTCCTCTCCTCTCCTCTCCTCTCCTCTCCTCTCCTCTCCTCGCCACGGGCAGGGGACCCCCCGAGCCCCTGCCAGCTCTTCTGGCGCTGATGATCCCAGCGATGCTGAGCTATTGCGAGGAATCAGATTTTTCCCCTCTCATCCAGGAAAAGCAGAGAGAGAATTTGGCCCAAACCCTTGCCCGCATGGCAGGACACCCTGCCCAGACCCCCCCGCTCCCCACCCGTCACCGCCAACCCCCGGGCACCTCTCCGGCCCCGTGTGTCATGGGCGATCAGACCTTGGGTCCGTAACCCAACTTGGTGGCACGAAGTCACCTTCAGGATCGGCAGCTCCAGCCGTGCCCAGAGCCCCGGGACCCCCGGGCAGGGAGCAGGGTCCTGCCTGGGGGGGTCCCCCCATCCCGGTCTGGTGTGGTGGGGACGCAGCCGCCCCTCTCCCCCCCGCGCCAGCCCGCAGAGCTGGCTCTGCTCGCAGAGGTGCCTCTGACCTAACGTTGCAGGTCCTCCGAGTCCCCTCATCTAATTACAATCTTAATTACCATCTGGGGCTGGATTCTGATGCCCCGACGGCAAGCCGCTCCCCCGGGCTGACCCCTTCGCGCGCGCACGGGGGGGACGGCAGCGAGCGCTCCCGTGGCGCGGGGCTGACAGGCAGGACGGCGGGAAGGTGGAGTGCACAGACGGGGAAACTGAGGCACGGAGCAAGGGAACATCCTCAGCCTGGCCTCCCCCTTAGGCACGCAGAGGAATTTTATCATCTGTGCTCTTGCTGGGGAGGGTGCATAAGCAGAAACACCCCCAAACATTCGTTTTAATGATTTTTTTGTCTCTCCTTAAGCTATTTACAGTTACAGGCTGGGAGCCCGGGGGCTTGCTCCGGTCTGGGAGTGCGGGGAGGTTCCCAGCCCCAAGCACAGCCCAGTCCCCACATCGCCCTCCGAAACAGTCGCTACCCCAAAGACAACCAGACACACACCCTCCCCCCCCCCGCCAGAAGCTCCGGGTGGCCGCCCAGCGCACGTAGCTGTTGCTAGGATTATTTTCCGTTCAGCAGGACACCAGCTCGCCCAGGCACGAAGCCGGGTGCTCGGGGCACGGGGAACGCCGCAGCAGGTGGGGGGGGGCAGCCCCCCCCGTGCCCGCACACACGCCGGCGCTCGCCCGCCGCGCTTTGTTCTGCGTTTTGCCGCCCCGTCGCCTCCAGCCCACGTCCCCCCCGTTCTGCCCCAGCTGGGCACAAGTTTCCTTCGCAAAGGAGATTCCGGCACAGGAGGGTGAAGGCAGGCAGGCAGGAGGCGGGCTGAGCAAAAGTGCTTTTTAAAGTTGTTCGAGAATTTTTTTGGCTCTTTTGTAAAAAGGCACAAGGACCCAGGCGGGATGGGCCGGTGTGCGGGTGGGAGATGCCTCAGAGCAGCCGGGCAGGAGCCCCAAACCCCGGGGGGACATCGACAGCGAGAGACGGGAGCGGGCGAAGGGGCGGCTGCTCCGGGATGCTGGCGGCGTCGGGCTTTGCAGGGGGAGAGGCTGGGCTCTGCCAGACCCCATCTCCCACGCACCCCACCGCTGTCCCGGGCTCCAAACCGCACAGGCACCCCCCCCCCCCCCCAATAACACTGATAACTGCCCCATCCCAGCGGCCCGGGCGCGGGTCCCTCGCACCTTCCCCCTGCCCGGGACAGCCTCCCGGGGAAGGAGGCGACGAGGACTTACCTGCACTCAGGGCTGCTCTGCCCTCGCCGCGGCTCCGCGCTGCCTGATGTTCACTCTCTGAAAGTGGGAAGCGTTTTAGATCATGCACTAGGTTATATATTGTCTGCAAGTCTGGCCCTAGGGCGTCCATCAGTTGGTCTTGCTTTGCTCCTGCCCCTATATGGAAGATGCATCACATGCTCCGTGGCTCCCAGCTATCAGCCTGGCGAAAGGGGAAAAGGAGAAGGAGAGGAGAAAGGGGGAAGAAAAAAATTAAAAGGATCTTCATCATCATGAAAGAGGCAGAGAGAATTTCTCGGTGGAAAACCCACCAGCCAGAAATCCCTCCCTGACCCGAACTTTCCCCGCTCTCCTTTTGTTATCCCTGGCTCCCAGCGGCCCCCTTTCATCTGTTGTTCAAGGCCGGTGAGATGTGAAGGCGCCTTCGCCTTGATCCCGCGCCTGCCTCGCCGCCGAGCAGGTGAGGGGCTGCGGCTTCGCTTCCCACCGCCGCTGCCCAGCCGCGGCTCTCCCAGGGCAAAATCTTCATCCCTCCCCAACGATGCCCCCCCCGCGCTGCCGGGCTGGGCAGGGCTGGAGCGCTCCCAGGGCTTTCCAACCACCCTTCCCCAAGCACAACCGCAGACCAGGTCCTGGGGCACCAGGGCCACCGTGCTAGCACGAAGCTCCTGAGATGGCATCTCCTGGAGCAGGGTGCTGGCCGGGACGGGCTCTGCGCCGTGCTTGGCACCGGGGCAGCCCCCTCACCCGGCCGAGGGCAAGGGGATGGTGGGGAGCTACTGGCAGAGCCAGGCGTGCGCGGGTGTCCCGGCCACCAACACCGTGGGGACAGCAAGGACAGGCAGGAGGCTGCTGCACCCACCAGATGTCCCTGATGGTGCGAGGACATTGCTCCAGCAGTAGCGGAGAAGTGTCCCCCCTTTTCCCCATCTACAGCCCCCCCCGGCAGCCGGGCTGCCCGCTCGGGTGTGCGCGGAGCAGGGACTGCAGGTTTTGGGCAGAACCCCCTGCTTCACCACCTTCTCCACCCAATTTTACCTGGTGGCTTCTCTGCCCTTGGCACTGCTGCCGCCACCCCAGCGGCTCCCCCTGGCAAAGCGCCGCTCCTGCTTCTCCGCTTCCCTCCCGTGCCTCCGGGCTGCGAGCGGGGCGCATCTGTCCCCCGGATTGGGGAGGGCATTCCCCCAGCTGGAGCTCCTCGGGGAAAGCTTGCCCCAAGCGATGCCTCGGGGGCGGCACAGGAATGGTCACCCCAGCACCACGGCTGGGGGCTCCCGGCAGCCGTGGGGGCGACTTGGCCTCCCTGCCCTCCCTGGGGTAAGGACATCCCCCCCAAACCCAGAGCCTTCCTCGGAGCACCACCATCTTCTGGTGGACTCGGTCCCCCACAGCACAGGCGAATCGCTTTCGGTCCATGATTATGGGTTCCTGGTTTTCTTATGAACGTGCTGTTTCCTTTGTCAAATATTTGTCTTTTTATGTGCATTTCGTTAAGGTTCAAAACCTCAGATTTTTTCGTTACAAACTTGGTTTGCTCCCATCCCAAAACCTCCCAGCCTGGACTGGGACGACAATGTGCTCACAGGGTCCCAGACCCTGCCTGCAAACCCGTACCCATTTCTGACCTGCATTTCCACCTCCTTCAAAAATATTTGGGAAAAAACCAGCATCGTGCTACGCTGCTTAACTGAAACAATCCCGGAACCTTGGGTACGCTCGCAGCCGAGCATGGGAGAGGCACCCGCCATCTTCTGCTGACACAAACTTGGGGGAATCTGGTTTTGGGGTGGCATCTAACAGGACCGCCTAAGGACATGGCATCTAGGAGTGAGCCCCATGAGGTCGGGAGCAAAGGTTTCCTTATAGCACCTCAGGAGCTGAAGGTCCAAGGGTCCAGCTGGTGACATGCCAGGGTCCGCCTGGGCAGAAGGCGTTTAGCAGGGGTTGTGTCTGGTGCCTTTGCTCATCGGAGATGGACTGAGTCGAGGTCTCCTACCTTGGAGCTCATTCCCCATCCTGCTAAAGCTCAGAGAGCTCTTCCTTAGGCAGCCCAGCCTCACCAGTTCTCCCCTTTCTGACAGTCTCCGAGGGAAACTCCTGGCGAGGCCAGTGCCTGGTCTGACCATGCTTGGTCCAGACAGACCATGGTTTCCCCAGAGACACGTGTTCTCACAACAGGATTGCTTCTCCTGCCCCAACATGTTCTGGAGCCTTGCAATGCCACATGTCTGGTCATCTAAAATAGCTGTGCCAGAGCAAAGGATGTGACTCTGGGCCACCAGTCTCCAGGGGCTTGCTGCTGTGTGGCAGACCAGGCTGAGGGCTACCACCTGAAACCAGAACCTCCTGAGACCTTGTCAGCGCCCACAGTTCCTCCTCTCCAGCCGAGGAGCACAGTCCCCTCTCAGGACCCTTCCTCATGGCCACTGCTGCTGGCTTATGCCCTGGGAGGTCCCATCTCTGCTTAGAGATGGCTTGGTGGAAAGGTGAGTTGCTCCAGGGGCAGAGTAGATCTTTGCCTCTCTGGGGAGCTCTTGTCAAGAGGGAAATGGCGCTGCTCTCTTCTTAGTTTCAGCTGCACTTGGGCCCATTTCAGCCTCTCCTTAAGGCTGCCAATGACTCCTTCAGCAATCTTGAAGGTGCAGTTCTGCTGCTGGAGTTTCTTGCTGGGTCCATACTTTTCCTAACATTTTGCCACACGTGGAGATGCTCTGCCAGCTTTCGCACTGAGTAAGCGCCCGCTCTGGAACCACTACTCAACCTTCATGACCAGCTGGATGGGAGACACCGTTCTCGTTGCTGAAGGGCCCAGGAAAGCTGAGTCCTGGTGCAAACTCACGCTTTCTCTGTGTCTTGCTGAGCCAGCTCCTGCCCAACAGACTCAGCCTGCTCCAAGGGGTCGGGAACAGGAGTGGAGGGATCAAAGCAATCAGGATCATTCATGTTCCTGCAGTTTTGTAAATCTTCCTGTGTCTATGAATGGCTCATAAAGACTTTGGAAGGGGAGGGGTGAGCAGACCTAGCAAGCACCGCTAGGACAGGAACTCTACCGGGAGCTACTAAACACAAATGATGGCTGGTTCAGAAAGCCCCTCAGCAATGACTGGTTGAAGGCTTGGAGAGCGAGTACCCAAGAGAAGTCTCAGATATATTTGCTCTGCTTTGGTCCTCTCCCCTGGGTTTCCACTGCTGAATGCCACCCAGGAGCCTTCTAGAAGGACTTTTGGCATGACCTTGTGCAGCCACCGGCTTCTGTAATGTGGGATAGGGCGCAGACACTGAGCGAGACGGGGGAGTCTCAGCTCAGTTCCAGAAGGGCCCAGATGATATTCTCTGGATCTAGTTCAAACTTTCTGTTTCCCTTCTGGGAAGACCTATTCCCTCGAGCACAACCTCCCTCAAGGCAGATGGACAATTAACAGCTGTGCAGATCCATTTTTTGGAAAGAAGGGTTTTCTCTGAGGACCAAAGGCAGGACCAGTTCCCATTCCTGTGGAGTCTAGCATCTGGAAGAGTTTGTTCTTCTGCCCAGAGGTGAAGAGTTTCCACTGTTTCGCTAGGTCTGTCCAACTGGAAGTCCCACCAGAAGGGTTTTATTGAAGGCCTCAGAGTTGAATACTCAGGTGCCTACATGTAGGAGAGGTATGGGTGGTTGGGACCTGGAACTACGAGGCTCAGCTTTGGGCAGAGGGCTTTGTTCTCAAAGGACCCTCCTTGCCTAAGTCAGCCTTACTTTGAACTGGCCTCAAGCTGGTGGGAGGAACCTCCATAGGACATGCCAGGGTCCTTGCTACGGCAGCCTGCCCCACCGCAGTGTGCGGTGCTGGGGTGGAGAGGTGGGGGGAAGCCCTGGGCCAAGAGGGGGAATTTCCACATCGTTGTGTGGGTCGTAGGTGATGGAAACCATCATCAGCGATGGAGACCACCACAAGTGATGGAGAAGAGAGAGGCCCAAAGGGGCTGGTGCTGCAAGGTCTACCAGCTTTCGCTGCGACAGGAGCTCAAGAGGCTGGAGGCGGCTGCTCTGGCAGAATGAAACTGGAGCCCACATCCCTCCCTCCTGCAATTAAAAAGGCGGAAAAGGGGAAAAGAGCAGCTTCGCCGGTGACCTTTCCCTCTTGCAAATCTCAACCCGCCTCACTTCATACACCAGCATCAGGAGCAAACAGCCGGGCTGGGACCTGGCAGACCAGTAGTGGCACAGAACTACCCAAGGAGGTTGGCCGCGCGCGCGCGTGTGCGTGCACACCAGAGCGCTTGCTTTCTTCCAGCCTGCAGGCTGCTGCGGGGAGGGGGAGCGGGAAGGGTTAGCTTGCCAGCTTCTCCCGAGGTCCACTGAGAGGTGTCTGTAGGGCTCATCTCGAAGAATGTCAGAGTGCATGTGCTCCGCGAGACGGCCTTTCAGAAGGCATCAGTCCCGCTGTCACGCAGTGGACCACAAATCGGGAGTGACAGCTGTCTCCGTGTGCACCATCCATCTGTGGCAAATGTGTCAGCTAGCTGAACACTCCCGAGGAAACTGCTACGGAGCCGGGGAGGAGGAGGAGGAGGAGGAGGAGGAGGAGAGAGAAAGGGGGAGTGAGAGAGAGGGAGAGGGAAAAACCCAGCAGCAACAGGGGTGAAGACCGGCAACACGTAGCTCAGCAAGGCCAAGGGTCCTAAATCGTCTTGGAAGAGAGAAGCAAAGGGCTGTTGCGTGGTGGGCACCTCCACTGCTCCCTGGAGATGCCCACTAAATAACCCAAGCCCTTTGTCCTCCCAACCCAAGAACCTCAAAGCTCTCCATAAACATTACTGATGCCATAAAGCTGTCCCTAAAGGTGGTATGATCAGCAACAGTACCACAGCGGAGGGGAGAGGACGAAGGAACGTGACCAAGACCATGGCTGAAGGTGCAGCAGACCTGGGAAGAGGGTGCAGCAGTCCCGGTGCCACCCCAGCTGCTCGCTGCTGCTCTGGGCCAAGGAGTGGGTCAGGCATTGAGGACACCGTGAGACAGCGTAGCTCTTCCCTGTTCCCCTGTGGATATCATCTTTCCCTTCTCTTCTCTCTTCTCCTCTTGTCCTTCCATCACACTGAGCTCTTTCTCCTGGGTGAATCCGGTGCCGATGGGAAATGGCAGCCATGGGAACTGCTGTTGTGTTGCTGAAGCAGGGGCTGTGTGGTTAACAGCAAGAAGTCACTGCTTCCCTTGACTTTCTCCACTCATCCCATCCAATTGCCCTTCAAGAGGTGATTTCTTGGGCTGCAAGAAACTTGGTTCCTATAGACCATCACTCTTCAGAGGATGCTAAGAACGTCAGTTCACCTCACTTGGCAGGCGGTTTTGATGCTTTTCCAATAATACCTATTGAGATCTTCTACCACAACTTTACCATGGGCACAAAACAACCTTGGGACTGTTGTACCAACTTTGGGGAGCTACCTACTAAATTATGCATGAACTGCAGTCTTCCTGATGGAAAGCTCCTTGGAGTATTGCCCATGCAATCCCAGAAAACCAAGGGACTGGAAACCCCAGGCCACCAGCCATAGCCACGCCGGCAGAGACACATGTCTCATCAACAACTCGGCCTTGAGAATCAGCAACGACCTGAGCCTTTCTGCAGTTGAAAGCCCGGTGTTCATTTTTGGACAAAAACTATGTGTAGGCACCTTCAGGGCTGGTTGGAAGGGGGCAGAAGACTCACCTCTTTCCAGCAGAGGTAGGAGGACAGAATTAGAAGAAAGGTGTGTAGTAGATCAAACTACTGTAGATACCTCTGCATCATGGTCTCAGCTATGGATTCCAAATTTCAGTTGACAATGATAACTGGGTTGTTCCTGGTCATGGGTGGGAGCACAGGAACAATTTCATTTCCAGCCTTAAGTTCTCCAGCATGACACGCATGCTGCAGAGAGGAAACTTCACCAACACCGGGCCATGGGTTGTGTAACGATAAAAATATCAGCTTCCCACCTCAGGGCCCAAACTTGGGCCAGAGATCTCCTGAAACCTGGGGGAAATTCCTGGCTCCGAGTGTTGTTGCAATGAATATAAAGCACTTGGTCCATTCTTGGGAAGGGAAGGGAAGGGAAGGGAAGGGAAGGGAAGGGAAGGGAAGGGAAGAAGTTCAGTTGGAAGGGACCGACAATGACCGTCTAGTCCAACTGCAGTCCTTTCAAACTTTCAATGTCAGGAGCTGGGAATTACAGCAAGCCAAAGCTCCTTTTTCCTCTGAATTCACTGGAGTTTCAAGAAAAACTTTCCACCAAAGGAGGCGTGAAATCCCTGGCACCAGTCAGGACAAGCTGGACATCTCCCTCCCCGCTATGGCTCTGGTGAGGAAGCCCCCAGAGCGCAGGCAGTGACATTTCCACGTTGGCAGCCCCACGCAGCAGGCTGGGGATGCTCACAGGAGCGGAGGAGCGCAGCCGGCGGCTGGGCAGCCAGGAGCGTGCCGGGAGAGGAGCCCACCAGCTGGGAGAAGGGAGCACTGCGATGAAGATCGGGTGGTCTCAACGGTTTACGCAAAGTCCTACGAGACGCTAAAAACTCAACGCAATTCGAGCTGATCACAGCTAGCTACGGCTCCATTTAAATGCCAGAGTAAGCAACGCAACGCTCCTCCTGTCGGATGTGAACAGTAATCCCTCCAGCAGGGCTGATTTGTAACCTCGCTTAGCATCAAACCAAGCAGTAAAGGGAGCTGTAACCACTGCCTGGGAGACAAGGACCTGCCAACCAGCAAAGTGGAAGGTGTTTCCATGGGGAAAACGCAGCAAAGACACTCAGGTTATCCCCAGCTGTTGTCCATCACCCAGGGTAGTTGGAAGGGTTGTTCCACATGAAGGTAGATCCGTAGGTTTAGTGACGGAGCTACCAAAAGCCACGTTTGTCTGGCAGAGGAGAGTCTCTGCCTCAGAATGGAGGGGACACAAACATTGGAAAAGCAAACCAGTTTATAGGAGAGTTAATTCTGCATTTCTTAGCCAACTATGGGCAGCTGGAAATCAGGGCAGATGAGCTAAAGACAGCTGTGGAATAAAAATTATCCAAGGGAACGTGGGAAGGTGAGAGCAGAAGAAAATACAGTCCCAGCATAAGCTGTCACGGGTAATAGAGCGTCACGAATCAGGCTCTAAACAAGCGACTTCTTCCATGTCATTAAAATTGCAGCTTCTCTGATTGCCTTGCTGACGTTCAGGCGCCGGGGTGCCTCATCCCCATCCTGCGCTCGTTTTGAACATGTACAAATGATGGCGTTAGGGACAACACACAGGGGAGTCGGGCTGGGTCAGATCAGCGGGACGCTGCTCGTGCTTCGGTTGCCGTTCCAAGGAATACGTACGCAGATCTTCGCGGGACTTCAAACCAGCAGCGGGTGGCGTCTTCGTTTGGGTGTAGAAACCCAAAGAACAGACTGGAAGACTGAGGGTGGTGTGGCAGCATTCCAGAGGAAAGGATGCCCACAAGTTCAATAAAGTAAGGTCTCTGGGAGAAAATTGAGGAAAGGTGGCACAGCTAATGATGTGGTTAATAAAAAAATTGACAGCTGGGGTCTTCATCACGTTTGTGTGAAGCTGCTCTGCCTTGTACCTCTATCAAAGATGTAGTCAGAGTTATTTCGTAATAAATCTGGGCAACCAAAGATGACCTGATAATATGTGCCAGCCCGGAAAGCCGCATCAACAGCACGGGTGCAGACGTGCCCATGGCTTTGCTTTTTTGCTTTTCTGCTCAGGGGTTGGTGTCTTCAACCCCCTCCAGGAGCACGGGAGCTGTGAGTACCTGGTCACATCGTCACTCGTACCGCGTCTCCCAGAAGATGAGGCTGGACAGAGACATCTCAAGCGGTTTTACCCATCTGATCTTCTGTTTCAGCACCGTTGACCGCTGTCACAGATGCCCTGGTTGCCACAGGTCCTTGGCTGGCAGGGTTTCACAGGGGCACGCGACTTGCGTACGAATACCACTCCTCTTGGCAGGTCTTTTAACCACTTGCTCTTCCTTTCTCCTCAAAACTCTCCCAGGGCTGAGCGTTGGGCTGTCTTTGGTGGCCTGGCCATTTTCTTGGCAGGCGGGGGAGATGGAGCCCTCAGCCCACCACACTCTCGCTGCAGATGGAGCTGGTCCTGCTGTTGGGCTGTTGGGATGCTCCCAGGGCTCGCATCGGAGCACAGCCCTCACAGGCACACCCCAGCCTTCTGGATCTTGCCACACTTGCTTTTTGGGAAGGTGCTTTTCACCAGCCCAGAAAATCCCCAGATTCCTTTCAAAACTGAGCGCGTGGCAGGGCATGGTCTCCTCCGCCCTGCCTTCCCTCTCCGAGTGTCTGGGTCTCACAGGGCTTGGTTTCCCAACGAGGGACCGAGCTGGGGTCTCGCTTCCCTCCCTTGCCAAGAGGTGCCCTTCCTGGGAGACGTCCCCGGCTGAATCCTAGAGTCACACAGCGGGGACCTGCTCCACGTGCTCATTTCCAGCCCTGTCTTCCAGCTGTCTCCTCGTCAGTCCCAAATCTGAAAGAGGAGCAGAACGAAGACTTGCACTTCGTGTCCCCTTCCGGAGCTGCGTCCCTCCAGCCTACTCAGGGAGCTCGGCAACATCTCCCATCGGCTGTGGGCTCGAGCGTGCTCCCCTTACTCCCATCTTCTGACCCGTACCCCGTTCTCTGGGGGCGGCGAGCACACACCACACACAGGATCTCCAGCCAAAGCTCCACAACCCAACCGAAGGACGGTGGATGGGTCCCTGGCCAACAGCAAGGCAGAAACCAAGCTCTGCGCGCCCGCCGCAGACCCCGTGCCCCCCCCCCCCCCAGCTTACCTGCTGCCACCACCAGCCCCGGCCAGCGGGACAGAGCCTTGTGATGCCTCGCAGTGACAGCGGCAGAGCTGACCCCGCACGCAGGCAGGTCCTGCCCGGGGCGAGGGTGTCCGCTCGATGCACAGGTTGCTCTGCGCTGCCTTATGGGGTCAGGCTGCCTTCAAGAGCCATTAACACCAGGGCAGGGAGAAAGCAGCCACAAAAGGCTCTGAAGCCATCGCTTCCGTGCCTGGGAAAGTCCTCCCTGGGCTGGGGGTGCCCCAGCCTGCCCAGGCAAAGCTCTGGGCAGGGGTGAGACTCTTACAGCTGAAAAAATAAGAACTAAAAGAAAAAAAAAAAAAGAAAGAAAAAATGGCAAGAGCCCCTACAACCTTCCTGGGGTGGTTTTACCAATGGGGGAGGAAGAAGAAGAAGCAACCAGGCTCAGAGGCCAGCGGTGGTGGTTATAAAGGACGGAAAAAGCCGCGGCATGGGTTTGCATCCCACCCTCTTCCCACCTCACTTCTGCTCCCCAGCCTCTGTCCCTTGGGACACGTTCCCGGCTTCCAGCTCCCCCAGCTCTCAGCGGGACCTTCCCGTCCCTGTCCCCTGCGACGTCCTCTGCCCGTGGGGCTGGAGGCAGTGTCTCCTGGGGCACTGGCTGTCCTGGTGGTGGTTCTAGAAGATACTGGTGCCTTCATGCAGCAGCATTTCTTTGGCAACATGGGGCAGCGCTTTGGGTCTTTCTCTCGGACTAAGCCAAGAAGCTTCATGAACACTCTTACCACCAGATTTTGGCTGGGACAGCCAGCATGACCATGTGAACCTTGCTTCTTTATGGCAACGAGCTAAAACCATGGCTCTACATTTAAACTGGAAGAGGGGCCAGTGGACAAGCAAGAGCTGGGAGCAGGGATGAAGCGGCAGGAGCTGCCGGGTTGCCCATCGGACGTCAGCCCCAGGCAAAGGCAAGGGTTGCTGGAGCCGTACGATGAGGAATTAGAGAAAAATCCATGTCAGTTGACAGGATCTGGGGAAAACGGGCTTCCTTCAGCTCATCTGACACATTTTTGGAGAGGATGAGGTTTGGCCGATGAGAACAGCTCTGTGGCACGGTCTGGCCCCGTGCAACGTAGGGATTCAGAAAAGAGGGAGAGAGAAGAAAAATCTGCTGGATGTTGAAGGAGCCAAACGCGGGCTCGGGAGCAGCCCCCAAGCAGAGCCAGCCCTGGCGCGTTGTGGCTGGGTTGTCGGCATCTCCTGCTCCGCCACTCGCCTGCTCTTCAAACCGAAGGTGGAAATCAACTGGAAAACAGCAGAGCTGGAGGCAAATGTGAAGGTGTGAGAGCAGCGGTGAGGGAAGAGGGCAGGTCCCGCTCTCCCGGTCCCGAAGGCGCCCGGGATGGAGAGCAGGGAGGGAGGCCCCGAGGGTGAGGAGGGTGAGGGTCCGGAGGAGCCTCCTGGGCTGCCCTCAGCACTCGGTGGGGCCGGCGGAGGCACCGACAGCCTCTGCGGGGTGCTGGGAAGGGTGGATGGGGCGAAGGGGGGAGCCGCCGTCCCTCGCTGTGACCCATCGTGGGGGCACCGCACGGAGCTGGGCTGGCAGGCAGAGCCCCGGCAACTTCAGAGCAGCAAAGGAGCACGAGATAACGGCAAGAGCCGCAGACCGGAGAGGAATGGGAGCGTGAGCATCCCTTCCAAGCAACCGGGGAAGGAGAAAAATAATCAAAAAAAAAGCACATTGGCTAGAAGGTGCTTTACAAAGTATTTATGAGGTGCGCTCTTTAAAAATGGATAAGCTGCGCAGTGAGACTGCAGAACTCCTGCAAGCGCCGGGGACGGGAAGCTTTGCTGCCCAAGGAAGGGGCTGATAGGAAAGATGGGGAAAATCTTTTTAGTAGGGCCAGCTCTGTCAGGACAAGGGGTGATGGTTTTAAACTAAACCAGGGTAGGTATAGACCGGATCTAAGGAAGAAATTCTTTACACTGAGGGTGGTAAAACACTGGAACAGGTTGCCCAGAGAGGTGGTGGAGGCCCCATCCCTGGGAACATCCCAGGCCAGGTTGGACGGGGCTGTGAGCAACCTGATGTGGTTCAAGGTGTCCCTGCTCCTGCAGGGGGGTTGGGCTGGG
>JADKXX010004187.1:0-13928 GCA_017310255.1 Butorides virescens
CCCAGCCCAACCCCCCTGCAGGAGCAGGGACACCTTGAACCACATCAGGTTGCTCACAGCCCCGTCCAACCTGGCCTGGAATGGTCCCAGGGATGGGGCCTCCACCCCCTCTCTGGGCAACCTGTTCCAGGGTTTCACCACCCTCAGTGTAAAGAATTTCTTCCTTAGATCCAGTCTAAACCTACCCTGGTTTAGTTTAAAACCATCCCCCCTTGTCCTAACACAGCTGGCCCTACTAAAAAGATTTTCCCCATCTTTCCTATGGGCCCCCTTTAGGTATTGAAAGGCCGTAATCAGGTCTCCCCGCAGCCTTCTCTTCTCCAGGCTGAACAACCCCAAGTCTTTGGGTCAAACCCCATGCGGCGTCCCATTGCAATGAGGCACAAACCCACCGTTTCTCTTTGCTTCTCATTCACACGACTTGCTTTGTACAGGGCAAGTGCTCCAGAAGAGAAGATGCTTCCAGCTGTAAGGGAGACAAGCAGGCTGGGCGACAAATTCGCTAAAGGCACAGCTCAGCCTCCTCATAATCCCAGCAAAGAAAAGAAGAAGAAAATCACATATCAGTGGGTGGGAACCCTGCCCTCTTGCCCTCAGCTTGGTGACCATGCCATGATGGTGCGGAGGGCTTTGGTTCAATAGCTGCTGCAGCCAACGTCTGGAGGAGGCGATGGATGGGAACCCCTTGCTGCAGCCGTGAGCCGGAGCTGGGTTTCTGCACCAGGAGCTGAGCTGGGCCACCCGGAGCATCCCTGAAGCGTGAGGGTCCTCCTGGCAAAAGCCACGGGAAAAATGCCGGGAGGAGCCAGCACAGGGAAATTGCAGCCATGGAGCACGGAAGCTGTGGGATGTGGCTGCTGGAGCAGGAACATTGTCCCTCCTGCTGCCCAGGGGAAAAGTCCTGGATGGGGGCACTGCCTGTCCTTCACGTGCCAGCTGAAGCCACCTCCTGACAACGGCCTTTTCTGCTGGGACTTGCGTGGTGAGGAAGAAGAGCTGCTGCTCCGGGAGGGCTGGACTCAAGGGGCAGAACATCCACTGCCCCTCTTCTCCATAAAAACCATCTGCTTACCCCTCCCGGCTGCATCTCCCAAGGGTCTGCTCTCAGCCTCACGTGGGGATGGCCCCCAGGCAGGTCTGGTCAAAAATCCCAGGTCACACCCATGTCAGATCCCCCCACAAAGCCCTCCGAATATTTTTCTGAGGATCCCGCAGTCTTTATTGTGTCTTCACTCAGGCAAACGTTCAACCCTCCTTCAACCCAGAGGAAATTCAGACTCCAAACGATGCTCCATGAATTTTGCCTCCATAAGACCAAACCAAACGGCACGCTGGCTCCTGCTGCTTGCCTTCCTCAGCAGAATAGTCCCAGCAATCCAGGGAAGCAGCAAGGTCCTGCTCCGTGCGGGGACAGCAGCCTGAGGACTTGCAGCAGCTTGGGGCCACCGGCTCAGAAGAGAAACGTCCTCATTTATTTGGCTGAATCGCCGCGGCCGTGGTTGCTGGGTGGGCTGCGAGTTCCAGCCATGCCTGGCAAAGCCCGGATGAAAATTATTTGTAGAGACCCTGCAGCCAAGCCCAGGAGCAGCCGTTAGAGTCTCACTTGGGACCAATTTCCATGGAAAGGTTGGGCGTTGAGGCTTCTCTGTCCCTCCGTCTGCCTGCTCCATCTTTATCACCAATCATTTCAGCAGCTTAAAGGGTGAATCGCGGTTGAGCTGGCCCATGACAGCCCACCTTGTAGAGATGGGTTTGATGATCTGGGGACCTGAGTGACACAGAGACCCTGGCCCTTTTCCCGCAGGCCACCGAAGCGCCTTCAGGCGAGCAAGAACCTTCAGTCATTAGAAAGGCTGGATTGGAACTAATTGCCCCAAAAGAGAAAAGCTCCCTGTGCCATCCCCAGGCCCCCGGGGCCTCCAGGATTCCTATGGGCAGCAGGAAATCAGTAAATTGCTATTTGTGTGATTTCCGAGACCCCTGCCCATAGGACATTTCTGTTCCCTCATATAATGTGAACTCCAGGGTTTGGATGCCCAGAGAATCGTAAGTAACTGGAAGGAGAAAAGCAAAAGGTAACGTGGTCCCTAGGAGAGCCGCAGGCTCCCCGGAGCAGCTCCAGGAACACGGCACTCGCACGGAGCTGGGGCACCCACCCCGCAGCAGCACCCACCCTGCCTGCTCTGCTCCTCCTGAGCGCGTCGGGTTGCCCCCACTCGCTTATGGGAAAAAAAGTCGTGGTTAGGCAGGCAAAATTGATTTTGGTTTTTATTTTTATTATAACAAATGGACAGATTTCATGGCAAAACAGCGCTCTGCAGACCCTGATCCCCTGGAGTCTATTGCTCTGCTCCGGGCACTCGGATCAGCCCGACTCCGTGTCCCTCCCCAGTTGGGGATCGCATCCAGGAGTCGGTTCTGAGCCCTTTGCCGATGAGCGAGCAGCACGACCAGCCGGCCGAGGCTACGCCTGGCGCCGTGCGAGGCTGCCCGAGGGACCCATCCAGCCCCAGCGTGCTTGCGAGCAAAGTTGGTCGGGTAAGGGCACGTCAACGGGCCAGGTCACCTGGGTCTGGTGCTGGCGGTGCCTTTGCTGAGCCTGGAGGTCACCCCACTCGGGTACAGTCTGGCCAGTGCTGAATTTAGTGTTTCCCCCATGGGTACAAGTACCAATCCACACCAGTGAAACTGGGATGGACAACCATCATTGGAAGCAGCTCTTGCAAGCAACCCCAAGGGCAGGGCTGCTCCTTGCGTTGGCCCCAGACGGGCCATGCATGCACGTCTGCGCTTCCTTCCACTTTTGGGCATGAAGCAGACGTTTCGCCCGAGGAGCTCATCGGGCACCCTCGCTCCAGCCAGTTACCCCCAGCATTAGCAGCAGGCCCCCATCTCATCCCCCATCACCTCCAACCTCTGCACAGACAAGACCTGAGATGGGGAGCTCAAGCGATGGGTGGAGGGAGGACATTTCTGTTGTGGTGGTCCTGGGTGTCTCTGCAGGAGTGGCTTCTCCTGACCATGAGATACCTCTGGGGAAACCTTTTTAGAAAGCCCGAGTGCCCTCACCTCTCCAGACACCTCTCCTTGATGTTGTTTCAGAACAATTCAAAACAAAAGCTCGAAACGCCCCAGCAGAGCACGGCTGCAGGAACAAGCAGACCATGACAGCCATAAACCATGATGGGCTACCGCACCACTCGCGTTTGCTCAGATGGTACAGACATGGCCCAAGACAGAAGAAACATCTCGTTTTCTCTCTGACATGGTGGTGTCAGAGAAAAAGGAATGACAGGCTGGACGCATGTGCTGTAAAGGAGATCTCCAGCAGGTGCCTGTCTCCTGTGAATCAATGGAGATGGGATAATTAATGGCTAGGGAGTGGTCCACAAACTCTCAAGTGTTTCCACCTAGGAAATCAGTATAAATTCAGCCCTCAGCCATGGAGCATGCTCCATCTTCTTGGGACCACCTGAGATAGGTGGTCCTATCTCCTCTAGAGGCTGGCAGCAGGTCAGGACCATGGTTTTTGGGGGCAAGGCTGTGGACAGGAGCTGCTGGGAAGGAGGTGGGTCAAGGTGTCTTAGTTTCTGATGGGTGCTGGTATGGGTGGCTGCTCTCTTGGGGCTGGTGTTAATGAGGGCTGGTCTAGGTGCAGGCACCAAGGGCTTGGGGGACAGCATTTGTCCCTGGTCTTGATGAGAAGCAGTTCTGGTGTTAGTGCATCTGCTTTGGTGTCCCTGGGTGTTGGTTGTCTTCTTCCTTTCCAGTGGACAAGGGACTCCCAATATTGCGGCTTGTGAAGAGCAGCTGATGCCAACCCTTGCATTTGTGTGGGTCCCACTACACTGAAGAGGTGTGGAGGTGGCTTTTGAGGACTTGCAAGCAGCACAGGGTGAGGGAGGTGGGCATGGGCTCGAGGGTGCTGCAGGAGGTGGTTCTTCTTGGAAGGCAAAAGTGGAGGGTGGAAAATAGCAGGAGGAGGTACCCAAGGGAGGGGAGGAAGGTGGTGTTCTCCTGGGTCCAACCTTCCATATGTGCGTATTGAACACCTAGCCTCTGCCCTAGCTTCTAGTTCTTGAAGGCAAAGAAGGAAAAAAAGGGGTTGCCAGGGTAGAATCCCAGGCAGTCGGTGGGTGGGAGCGCTCTCTGGCCAAACTGGGGACAGGCTGCAAGCATGGAACAGCCTGATAAGAGACTCCTATCTTGGCCTTCATGCAAGTGGGCTTCATCCCCAGTGCCCTCCCACTGCCACCCCCACCCTCCATCCCATTTAGCCTGGAGGTGCCTGGAAAAAGGTGAGGAGCAGGGAGGAAGCTCTCTGGTCCATTGATCCCATTTCTCCAAGGCACCGGAGGCTCCTCGGCACCATTAGAGCGGCTGGTTGTTATTGTCGTTGCTGATTTCTGTACTCTTCTGCCTCCTTCTCCCTGACTGGTTTGGTGGCCTTGTCATTACCAGGTCTCCCCAGCTGCCTGTCAGGGTCCTACTGGCCTCAGCGTTGCCTCAGGCTCTCGGATAACAAACAAGACGCAGAAGAGTTCTTGGGCTTCCATGGCCTTAATTAGCCGGTGTCATTTTAGGGACGTGTGTCCTGCTGGCTGCAAGGAGGCAAAGACAGCTCAGGAGGCATCTTTAAATGCATCCAATTAGAGGGGGCTTTAGAGACGAGAATCAGCTCTTGAACGCACAGGGGCACCTGCCAAAAAACCTCACATCCCAACCGGAGACCGATGGCGAGTTGTTCTTCCCCTGGCTAACACAATCCTCCCTTCAGCGTGACCTGTCGCTGCTCTGCTGGCCTTCACGGCGTCGCTCCTGATTTTGCACCATCGCAGCTGATGGCAGAACCAAGAAACCCTCAAGTGAATTCTGGCATACTCAAAGCTTGGCTAGATGGTGATATAGAATCAGTCCATGTCTTCCCTTGGTCTCCAAAGGAGATGCTGTAACCGCTCCCTGGACGCAGCACAGCTCTCCTGTCCCCTCTTTGCTGGCAGGATTAGCCCGTGTGATGGCAGGCTGATGTGCCAACTTCTCAACTGGTTTCTTCATGGCCATGATCATCTGTTGCTGAGATGCAGCCCAAGGAGATATTTTCTTCCAAAGGAGCCATCACACGTGGACCATGGACATCCTCCGCAGGCTGTGCGCTCGGGGCTGTCCACCACGACAAGCCCATGCCCAACAGGGTCAACAACATGAAGGCACCCTGAGGTCCCACCAAGAGTCAGTGCTTGGCTGATTTCCCATGGGCAGCTCCATTGGCATTGAAGTCACCCAAGTCATCTTGAAGCCAAATGAGGTGCCAGTGGTGGAGGGAGGTAAAACCCATGAGTGTTACAGGAGAGACGCGGAGATGTTTGTTCTTTGACGCCGTATGCAGGTGTTTGCAGGGCCCTTGTGGGGAGCTCTGCATCCATGAACATCTCCAGCCAAATGTTCACATGCTCAGGCCGCCAGAGCCTTCCCCATTACAAGGTGAGTTTGTCCCTTCTCCCTGCCCATGTCCTGGTTCTACCAGGTCACCTCTGGCACCTGCCTGTCCCTCGGGGCTCCAGGGAGGTCTAAAGGGAGGTCCCTTGCAGGCACCCATCCTCCACCACCGCCCCAGCCCATCCCTTGCTGCCGCACCAGGTAGCAGCATCCACCACCATCCCCTTGGCCTCCACCTCTCTGCTCCCCCAGCTGGGCCAGTAGCCTCCCCTGGGGAGGCAATTAAAACTTTCTGGAAATGGGGTCACCGTCCCACCCCAGCCCTGGGCATGGCACTGGGGACACCAGGCTCCACCATGGCCGGGCTCTGCGGTGACGGCAGCCCGGCAATGGCCTCTCAAAGAGTTAACGCCGAGCGGCAGCCATTAATATTCTCACTGATAACCCCAAATACCAGCCCTGCACGGCTGTCGCTTTCATTAGCGCCGAGAAAATGAGCCCTTCAAAATAGGACAGGCGGCTGGGGGGGGCGCGGGGAGGAGGGCTCTGGGGCCAAACACGCGATTTTCCGTGCGATTGACGGACATTAAACCGCCTTCCAGTGACGTCAGGGGTCGCTTGGGTGATGGTGAAGGATTCCCCGGCCCCCCCTTGGCCCCCAGCCCTCCCCAGGTGGGTGCCCCCCACCCCGGTGCTGCCGAAAGCCCCGCTGCCACCCGCGGCCCGGCACGGGGTACGGCGCTGGCCGTCGCCCCGAGCGGCCGCGTTCGGGGAGGTGTGCGGGGCGGCTGTCACATCGCATCAGCATCCCGGCCGCGGCGCGGTGACTCGATTAAGGTCCTTCGCCCCAGAACCAGTTAAAGAGTCAGCGGCTCGCTCAACCGGCGGGGGAGAGCCAGGGGTGGCGTGGGCACTGCCGGGCACCGGCACCTCCCAGGGATGGGGCGGCGGAGGAGGAAAGATGGGGTTCAGGGGTTTTTGGTTTTTTTTTTTTTACTTCTGAAACATGGAAGGGAAAGCGAGATCCCTGCTCGGTGTGCGGGAAAGCTCATCGTCCAAATAACCCCTCGCGGTGGTGCCAAGCCTGCGGCACCCCACTCCAGAATTTTGGGTTGCAAAGCTGAGCCCTGGGGGAGGATGGCTCGGCCAGGGCTCGCATCCATTCCGCTCTCCATCACAGCCTCCGAGGGGATCCTGGGGACATTCCTGGAGCCTGGATTATTTTTTTTTCAGCTGTTGCATCTTGCAGTGCCCCCGCTGGAGCTGCACCCTCTGCGTCCCCCACCCTGCACCCACAGGGTGCCACTGTGGCCAGGGGGAGCCATCCATGTGGTGGGGAAACTGAGGCAGGGGCTGGATGCTTGAGTGCCTGTGCTATCCAAAGTCATGATGGATGGGTTTTAGGGCTGTTGTGAAGCTGTTGGCTTTGTTGGCACTGGAGGAGCCATGGAAGGAGTTGCTGTGGCAATGGGGAGCGAGGTCGGTGGCTGGACCTGTGATGGTCTGGGAGGAGAGGGCTACACCAGTTTGTGGCCCCATGTCCCCATCCCATCCACCTGGGAGGCTTGGTCAGGGGAAAGAGGGGCTGTTTTGGTGATGGACCCACCTCCTTGCCATCAGCACTGGGCGTGTGGCCCAGCTCTGGTACCAAGGGACACTGAGGTGACGTGGTCACTGGGATTATCTTTCCCTTGCTAAACAAAGTGGCTGAAGGAGCTTGCATTTGTCCTGGGCATAATCTGGGGAATAAAGATCCATGCACAGGAAGGGCAACTCTTGGGTTGACCAAGACAGGCCTGGCCCTTCCCCAGCACAACATCTCTCATGGCAGGTAATGAGAACCCATCCTGCTTCCACCTTTCTGGTCTGCACAGTCCGGGAAGACACCAGCGTGGGTGGTTGCAATGGGGACATCACTGGTGGGGCACCAGGAAGCCTGAGGAGTCGCTGTTGTGTCTCGGTGGGGGCTGTAGGGTTGAACAGGGCAGAGCTCCATCCCATCATGCGTGGATGCTATGGTCCTGGGGCTGTCGGGGCACAGGGCTATGCCCTTGCCAGCTCCCAGCCTGTACTGGAGGATGGTGCCCTGGCTCGTGCGTGGGTTTTGGGGCATGGTGCTCCTCCCTGCACGGCACCAACCACGTCCTTATGGAGCTGCAGCACCCTGGGGACTGGAAGGGGCCTCTGGAGATGGTCTGGTCCAACCCACTGCCCAAAGCCAACCCCCTCCCTGATCTTCAGGGCACTCCACGGAGCTCTTCTCATCTGCCCAAGCAATAGCTGGCCCCAGAGAGGCTCCTGGCAGGCAGGCGTGGGGGCACGGGACCTCCCCGGCAGTGTCCTGCTGGGGGGGACAGGGATGGTGGCGCCCAGCTCCGACACAGCTGGGGGACGGCTGGTGGAGAAGTGAAGAGCGAGGTGGCGTCTGCCCCCTTGGAGGCACCGCTGGGGGACGGGGTCCCCACCTCTGCCTCCAGGCTGATGCCCCCCATGTTGGGAAGGACCAAACCTGGGGGCCAGGGACCCAAACCCCGCTCCCCAGCGGGGCCGGGGCGGGCTGTGCCGCAGCCCCGGTGCGGTGCTCAGCCGGCAGCCTGGGTGACAAGCCAGACCAGCATGGTGGATGGCAGTAATTACCGTGCCGCCCACAGCTGAAGGGGAGCATATGGTAAGGAAAAGGAAACTAACTTGTATTTTTCCGCCCCCCCCGGGCTCAGCCTTTCTGGGGCTGTCACAGTCGATTTGTGCTGCCTGAGCGGTTTCGCCCCGGCCGCCTCTGCAGCCAGCAGCTCCCTCCCCGCCAGCGCCGGGGCTGGTGCTCGCTGCTCCCGCCGCCCCTTCTGCCGGGGAAGCCGGCCGGCGGCTCTGCGGGTGCAACCGGCCCCGCTCCTGCTCCCCGGCCCCGGTGGGACGTGGCCAGCAGGGTGCTGGGGCGGCGGGTGGGGAGCTGGACCACCGAGCATCCCCAGCTGCGTGGTTAAAAAGGCACCTTGGGGTGCAGAGGACCTGAGGGCCCCCGGCTGGAGCCTGGCACCCACCCGGGCGTAGGGCTGGGTTTGGGGAGGTCTGTCCCCCAGCCCTGGGGTACCCAGAAGCTCTGCAGGGGGGGTTGCTCCCCACCAGAGCCCTGCTGCAGCCCTAGGCTGAGCCTTCCCCAGTGCCACGGGCAGTGATTCCGGGGGTCTCTCCTCAGCAGTGACACCCTGCCGTGATGGGGCATCTCGGGTGGCCCCGGGGGGGCCTGGGGCTGCCGGGGAGGGAAAGCTGCGGCATTAATCCTGAGCGTTAATCCTGTTCATCCTCCTAGTCCAAATATGCTTGCCAAAAGCAACGGTGGCTTTCCTTGGATTAAGCACGGTGGTGTTCGTGCCAGTTCGTGGTGGTGTTCGTGCCAGTTCGTGGTGGTGTTCGTGCCAGTTCGTGGTGGTGTTCGTGCCATCTTATTACCAGTGGGGACTTTACAGCACCTCTGGGAAGCTGCCACGAGGTGCTGGGCGGCTGCCGTGCCGTCCGGCAAGGGCAGGTTCACGGTGAAGGTGGCCGTGTTGGGAAAAGGAGGGAGGGTACCGGTGCTGCAGCGGAATTTTGTTCCAGGGGCCGCGACGTGTTGCGCGGTGCGGGGCTGTGCCCAGGCGCCCTCGCCAGCACAACCAGAGAGTGGTTGCGTCTGCCAACTGGGCACAGATTCATCCCTGGAAAGCAAACTTCCATTTTTCCTTTAGGGAGGGGAATCGGGAGTTCCCGGTTCCTTTCCAGACCTCCTGCTGCTGCCGAGGGGCTCCTGGAAGCGGCTGGGCTGAGCCGCTGGCTCTGGGCAGCGGGATGTGAAACTGCTTTGCTCGACTATCGCTTTGGGAGCCTGGTGGCTCACAGGGTGACACCTCGGGGCTCTGGCCTGTGGCAGGGTGTCTGAACATCTCCATGGAGGAATGGACCACTGGGTCTGGTGGGTTTGAGACCTTTGCAGGGTGTGACGGCTCAAAACTCTTCAGGTTGCTGCCCTGATGTTGTGAGACATCAGTTCTGATCACCCAGGTACCAAAAAGGGAGGATTTTGGGGGGGGGCTGGTACATATGGGTGGATGCTGGCCAACACCAGCATCCCAGGGAGTTTTGGGTCTGTAGGATTAAACTCGATGAGGAGGGAGAGCTCAGCCCCCAAGGAAGCCCTCAAACATCAGTAGAAGGAGGGGAAACGGGGGCTGCAGGAGCTGCTCTGGCGCTGCCCTTCCCCAGTGGTGGTCACTGTCCCCGGGGTCATTTCCAGCCCCTGGCAGCCATAGAGCCAGGGGACAAGAGCAGCCACCAGGCTCCTTCCCCTCCTCGTGCCGGAGCATGGGCAGGAGGTGCCCACATTTGGCCAGCCCAGTCCCAGGCCACCTCGCTGCAGCCCCCGTCGGTCCCTGGATGCCAGAGGCTGGTGGCCGGAGCTGGGGCTGGTGGCCAGAGCTGGGGCTGGTGGCTTGCAGCACGTGTCCCCCCACGGCCCGAGGAGCTGCTGACCTCCCGGCACGGCGTGAGGTCCATCTGCCGCGCCAGCCCGGGGACAGCTTGCACGACATGGTCCTGAGCATTGCTCAACGCCGGGGCCGTGTCTCCCGGGCATGGCCGGCTCTGGCCGCTGCCGTGGTGCCCAGCTGGTGCCCCCGGCAGCGGTGCATCCCCCCCCCCCCCCACACTGATTAACCTCCCAATTAAGCAGATAAAGAAATAAAAGGGGGCTGGGCAGCCCCTTCTTCATCGATAACCCAGGGTGGCAGGATGATGTGCACAGATATTACGAGCATCAATGAGTTTCTCTCTAATGATGGGGGGGGGGTCAACCTGCCAACGCGGAGCTGCAGTCCCAGGAGCTACCAGGATCAAGGAGGTGAAGGATGTGGCCGTGGTGTGGGGAGCTCTCTCCGTGTCCTTCCTCCCGCTGTACACCTTGGGTTTGCCAGCAGGACCCCAAAAGCGTAACCCCCACCCCTGGGGCTCCCTTCCCATTTCCTTACCTAGCACAGGAGCCTTTTTTTTTGAGGAAGAAAATGAATTTGGGGGGGGAAAAAAAAAAAACAAACCAAAAAAACCACCAAATCCCAAACCTGAGCTCAACTCCTCTGGGCAGGGGTGACGAGCTGGGGGCGGTGGGGTGGGCTAGGAAGGAGCAGCCCCCCGGGAAGCCGTGGTTTGGTGCCTCCTCCCCCTGCGGGTCGCTGACCTCCCGTTTGCCTGTCAAGAGCGAGCTCCGCCACCGAAACACCCCCTGTCAAATTAGTGAGTCAGAGGACGTAAGAGAGACCACCGCTGCTAATTTGTACATTAACTGGTTCTGACAGAAATATTTCACAAGTGAAAAAACAGAAAATGTGCCTCAAGACAATGTGCAACTTCCGTACCAGCAAACTTCTGCTTAACTGTGCGGTGCCCGAGGAGGGGGGACCTCGTGCCCCGCCGTGAGCACGGGGATGCTTTTGGTCCTGGGAGCTGCTCCTGGCACGGCAGGATCAGGCCCTGAGCTGGGGGGTGGCTGCAGCCTCACCAAAATCATGAGGAGCGGATGGCAGGGGATGGCCCCGCTCCCCCACCAGTTGGGTGGAAGGGACTCGGTGATGGCCACCTCCTGGCCCCGGGGACGGCCCCTTCGCAGCGCCCCTCCATCACCCACCCTGCTGGCAGCAGCTCCCCGGGGTCAGGGCTGCTCCTTCTCGCCCCCCACCCCAGGGTGCGCCCTGCTGGGGCTGGCCCCATCGCCACCACGCGGGATGAGCCCACGGGCTCCAGCCGTCCTGCCGGGAAAAGCCACCGGCACGCCCCGCCGTGCCCAACCCAGCCCCATGGGAGGGTGCCGAGGTGCTGAGCCCTCCTCAGCACCCATGGGAACGCCCCTGCACCACCCTGCCCTGCCGCCCAGCCCTGCCGTCGCCTCGTCACGACGAACGTGCGCCGATGGCAGCGGTGGCCAAGGCTGGTGGCCAAGGCTGGTGGCCAAGCCCCTCTGCTGAGCGGGACCCCATCCTGCTGCGAGCGGCCGCCTGCCGGGGATGCCACGCGCCCCCAGCCGTGCCCTCCCGTCCCCCCACGCTGGCCGGGGCTGGCACCGGTGCAGGTCGGGGCGCGGGTGGGAGCCGGCGCGGGGCTGAGCCGGGTCCTCAGGCCAGCAGCATCCAGCACATGATCTGTTGTGGCAGCTTCCCTGCAGCCTGGAGCCAGCCCCGAGCGAGCGCTGATGATGGCTTTAATTGCTTTCAGATTCGATAGCCCAGCCCGTGACAGCCCGGGCGGCGCGGCCACCGCAGCCCCAGCTGTGCCAGCCAGCCCTGGACCCCGGCGCAGCCCCTGGCCCAGCCGCCCTGGGATGGAGAGGCCGGGCAGGAGGAGGAGAGGAGCCACCCTGGAGCGGGGCTTTCCTTTTCATCCCGGCAAAGTCTTCTCCACGGCCTGCCCGTGCCCATGGCCCAGACAGGGTGGGTGCCTGCCTCACACCCTGAGCCTCATCCCTGGGGATGCCCACCCAGGGGACAGCACAGCCCCCCGGGATGCCATCGCAGCCCCGCTGTGAAGCCGCCCGGCCATGTGCCACTGTGTCACCCCTGAGCTGAGGACCCCACAGCAACCCCCCCACCCAGGGTGCAAGCTCTGCTGGACCCCCCCCCATTCAGGGTGGGGGGAGATGCCAGGGGGCTCCACTTCCCAATCAGAGCTGGGGACGCAGAGGGGGTCCGGGACGCAGCGGGGGCCCAGGCTGGCCCTCCCTGGTGGCTGCGTGCGTGTCCCCCGCTGCCCTCATGGCCATGTCGGGGGGCTGGGGGCTGCCCCCAGGGCAGTGCGAGGTGTCCAGGGGCAAGGGGCTGCTCAGCACCCACAGTGGCACCCGTGGGCTGGCCGTCACCCAGTGGTTCCTATGCTTACATCCTCTTCCTCCTCTTCTTCCTCCCCTCCGACTCCAGCCCATTCCCAGTCGGACTCGGTGCAGGCAGCTGCCGGCAATCTCCGCCATGGCCCCCTGCCCGCGGGGCGCGCTCGAGGGGAGCGGGGCCAGCACCCAGCACCCAGCACCCGCCCGTGCAACCAGGGTGCTGCAGCAGGGCTGGGCGTCCCAGCCCGAGCCACCGTCCTGGCACACGCTGCCGGTGCTGCCCGGGCCACATGCCCTTGGTGAGTGGGACCAGCCAGGAGCCCCCGCTCCCTCCGGAGGTGCTGGGGTTGGCGTGGGGGGTCACCTTGCAGGCAGTCCCCCCCCCCCCTTCTGAAAAGCCCACCCTGGTGTCCACAAGTTGGGCAGCAGCGGCTGCCGCGTGCAAGGGTGAAGGCAGCGGCGCTGCCTCCATCGCTTGCCAGCTCCTGGCAGAGCATCGGGCTCAGCCGAGGATGAGGAGGGAGGTTGGGGGGGGGGGGGGGGGGGTGAGCTGAGCCGGGGCGGTTGCTCACATCCCCGCTGCATTATTGCGGGCAGTGCCGGCGGGCAGGCCGGGGCAGGGGCTGCATTATTGACGAAGGGGTGCAGGCAGCGGCGGCGCAGGCAGCGGCGGCGCAGGCAGGGCCCCCTCCCGCAGCACTCAGCCCCGGGCAAAGCACTTTGCCTGCGCCGCAGAGCCGCAGAGCAGCCAGGCCTGGCCCGGGGCGGCCGGCCCGCAGCCACCGCAGAGCGCCTCGGCATCCTCCGCGCCCGGGATGATGATGCTGGGCTCGGGGCACCCCAGGAATGTGGCACGGACGGGCAGCCGTGCCCTTGCAAACCCCGCAAATCCGGCACTGGCACCGCTGCTCTGCCCCCCTACCCCCCTCCCCAGCCTGGCGCAGCGCTGGTGCTGCTCTTTTTTTAAGCCTCCCTCTGTCTTTAGGCAGAGATTTGTGGCGTAAAATGCACAATATGTTCTATCTGCCCTGTGGGAGCCATAAAATATTCACCAGCAGCTCCCATTATAGTCAGAGTGAATCACCGAGAGCGCTGGAGCCCTCGCTCCCTGACGTGCCCCCTCCCCACGCAGCCCCCGGGGCCCCGGCGGTGGCGGTGCCAGGGCCTGGCGAGCAGGCAGCACCCCCCCGGAGCCCGCAGCGAGGACCCACGTTTCCACCTCCAGCCCCGGGAGACACCCCCGGGCTCGGCGGGTCCAGGGGTGCTGACGGCCCCGATGGGCCAGCAAACGCCTTCGCCTGCCCCAGCACCCTCGTGGCCACGCAGGGAGGGGCAGCATCAGCCCTGGGTGCAGAGGGGGCACCGGCGGCGTGGTGGGGGGGGTCCCCTGCCCCCAGCAGCCTCCCCTGCTCTGCCCTGGCCCACCAAGCGTGACCTGGCGTCCCCAGGGTGGCTTGTGCCACCACTTGGCTTTTCGTAGCCACGTCCCCTCGATTCGGGTCCTCGTTCGTACAGTCGGCACAGCAGCGCTCTTCCTCCCGCTCCTGCTGTCCGTCCTTCCGTCTGTCCCAACCCACCGCTCTCACTGCCCGTCCCCATCGCCCCCGTCAGACCTCAGGCTTAAGAGATGACAGAGTCACGGGGGGGGGGG
>JADKXX010004190.1:0-81989 GCA_017310255.1 Butorides virescens
GGGAAGGGGCTGCCAAGCGTGTGCCTGGAGCTGCACGAGCCCAGGAGTGACATGGATGAAAATGGGGCTTCATACAGCACCCGGGCTTTCCATCCCCCCACCCTCCAAAGGCGAGAAGGACACCCTGTTTGCCTCATTGAGTTGAAAGAGCTCAACTCAATCCTCTGCTTCTTGTGAGAAGACCAGGTGAACCATTCTGCACCACGGGGCATCCTGGAGCAGAGCAGCCCTGGACGTGGAGCCAGTGCCGGGCAAGGACAGGTTGTACCACAACAGCGTTTACGTGACACCCTGAGACGGAGAAACAGCCCTCGCTGGCCATGAGGACGGGACGCCAAAGAGTCCCCGAGGTCTTGTAGAGCGTGCACTCAATAACCTGTCCCCAGGGCTTCTGCTGGGGCTGTACCATAGAATCACAGAATCATAACAGAATGTTTTGGGTTGGAAGGGACCCCTAGAGGCCACCCAGCCCAACCCCCCTGCAGGAGCAGGGACACCTTGAACCACATCAGGTTGCTCACAGCCCCGTCCAACCTGGCCTGGAATGTTCCCAGGGATGGGGCCTCCACCACCTCTCTGGGCAACCCCTGCCAGGGTTTCACCACCCTCATTGTAAAGAATTTCTTCCTTAGATCCAGTCTAATGCCAGCCTCCACCCCAAACCCACCTGAAGCCTTGGACGTCCCGCACATCCAGGATGGAGTAAGCGTGCCGTGGACGCAGACCCATACTCTCGTAGGCCACATCATCCACTTTCATGTTGCCTCCGCCACAGGATGCGCCCATGAGGAACCTGCACAGGGGACAGCAAACTCCTCGGTGTCCTGCCAGGCCTGGCATGGGGGGGAAGCTTGTCCCTACCGCTCGAGGCGTGGGGCAGGCTCCCCTCCAGGAGGCTCCTGGAGATTCCCTCTCTGCAACAACACTGTAAACCTCCCCGGAGCAGTGCCCCAGCCCCACTGGCCAGAGCTCTGCCTGGGCAGCAGTGAGCTCCCTCCACCCGCTCGTGTGCATGCTTGAGCCCGGGCTCCGTGGCAAGCTTGTCCAGCAGAGCCCTCACCTGCAGGGCTGAAAGCTTTGCCCAAACTTCACCCATTTTCTGCCAGGCCCCGGGGTCCTGCCCGTCTCTGGTGGCTGGCAGGGCTCAGCCGCAGGGGAAGGCAGCTGGCCCGCTCCGCAGGGGTGAGGACAGGCTATTTGGGGTGGGAGGTCTGCACCGGCCAGGCTTGGGGGGACACCACGTGCTGGGACCTATGGGGCTCCCATGTGGCCCCGTAGTGCAGGCTGGCAGGAGCAACCCTGCCTTCAGCCAACCTAACTGCCCTCCCGCTCCTCCCGCCGGAGCGATAAGCAAGAGGCCTTTGCTTTTGCTTTGCCTCCTATAGATTGCCTATAGGCATGCCCAGGTATGGCCAGCAAAGGTGCCACGCGTGGGTGGGAGACACGTGCAGGGTCAAGCACTTAACCCAGACAAAAAAAAACCTCCACGCAAAGCAAGCAGGCGCAGTGCCAGCCACTTCAACCCCCCCGTAAGACAGCAGTAAATGCGCACAGGGAATTCACCGGGATTTTAATTTCATAGGAAAATTAGACGACGGAGAAAGAATTTCTTAGAGCTTAGAGGGGGAGCTCCAGCAGTACCCCAGGTGAATGCCAAGGGTGGTGGGCTGCACCCTGGCTAATGCACTATCCCCTCTCCTCTGAGCCTCTTACAAATGAGAGCGGCCCCCCTCGCCCCCCTCTCCGAGCGTCCATGCTCCTGCCACGGCGCCCTCCTGCCTCGTCTTACCCAGCCTCCTTAGAACTCAGCATTTTGGCCCAGATGAGGTCAGTGTCAATGGGCTCCTCGCGAGGGTTAGTGGAGCTGACCTGCAGCATCAGGCTCTCGCAGGGGGCACCCGTTAGTGTAGCCAGGCCTTCAATAGCACGCCCCGCCTGGAGGGCAAAGTACGAACCATGAAGCTTGGCCAGCGCCTTCTCAATGAGGGCGACCCACAACTGCTTCCTCTGGGCCTGCGGAGAGAGGGAGAGGCACGTCAGGAGCCACCCCGGGGCCGGAGATGGGCAAGCAAAGGCAGCACGTGCAGACATGGCAAAACCCCGCTCCCCCACCCCTGCCCACCCGCCTGCTGCCACGGGAGATGGGGAGGCAGGAGCAGCAAGGCCAACCCCCTGGGAGCTCGTCTGCCCAAGGCCAAGGGTGGCCCCGCTCAGTGTTTTGTTCAATTTCCCTTGGGAAAATGTCCTGGAGTGAACGCCTAAGAGGCGCGGATGCCAGCAGAGCTGCACCGTGGGGTGCCCAGGCCGGCCGGCCAGCCGCTGTGGGTGTCCACCTTGTAAGCTAGCGGTCCCTTCCTTCTGCTTCAACCTGGATTTAAAAATATTTAATGATGGAAGAAGACAGCGAGCACATCTGGAACAGCTGCCTTTCACTCGCACGCTGCTGCACACCAAAACCAACCACCTCTGGCGGAGGAGGCTGCCTGGAGCACACAGGGCTGCGGGACCCATTCGATTTCACCCATGGAACAGGGATGCTGTTTCCAAAAGCTCCCAGGCAGACGGGCAAAGTCCCCTACTCCAGCAGAGGGACAGCAGCACGATGTGCCGAGAAGATGCAAGTTGTGCAGGGGGAAGTTCTCCCCTGGGGTCGCTTTGCTGCGGCGCTTTTGGCGTCGCTGGGCTGATGACGGGTTCAGAAAGAAATGCAGAAGCCGCATGGACGCACCCAGAGGTTTGCAAAGCCTCCATCGGCCGCAGCGACGCGGGCTCAGGGCGCAGCCGCCACCGCCACGTCCCAGGCAGCGCCGTGGGTCCTCGGCGTAGCCGCAGGGCGCAGTCGCCAGCCGCGCTTTGCTCCTGGGCATGGTCGGGCTGGGGGGGAGACGGCTCCGCTCCAGCCCCTGCCTGCAGCGAGGACACGAAGGCGGCGGCGTACGAGGGCAGGAGGAGATGTCTGCTGGCCTCCAGGTCCCCACCAAATCGGGTTGAGCACCCGGTGCTTGGAGGGCAGCAGGGGAAAAGCACCAGCACACGGTGGCTGTCTGCGACTCACAGGGGGCAGCCAAGAGCTGGGAGAGGAAAGGAGGGCAGCGAAGATTTCCTTCCAATGGATGAAGCAAGCTTACAAGTGCTTTTCACTGGTTTTTGAGTCCCTCATTCAACAAAATCCATGTTTATTTCTGCCAGAGCCGCAGCCAGGGAGCTCTGATAAGAGCCCCATTTTCCTTTATTTTTAAAACTCTCCATTTTTCCATTTTTAGCTCCCACATTCAGCTCCCACAGCTAAACGCTCGGCAGAAAACTCTCGGCACGATTCAGATGCCTCCGGAAACAAAGGCAAGGCAAGCCCAGCCAGTGTGAAAACCTTCAATCCTCAAAAAAAAAGAAAGAAAAAAAGCGCAGACCTGAAATTTTAAGAGAGGAAAAATGGATGGAAAAGAAAAAAAAACCAAGACAGGCAAATCTTATGCTGAAAATAATGTGTCTGACTGGATCCTTGCTGTCTACAGTGAGGCAAAATGCGGACATGGACTCCTTCTTCCTCCCCTCTCCAAAGTTTCTCCTTAACAGTTGCCCCAGGACCGGGCCACCTCCACGCTGCGGAGGGCTCAGGCTACCGAGCCCACGCAGGCTGGGGACTGTGCAAGCTGTACTGCCATTAAAGGTCCCCAAATACTCATCTTTGGGCCCCGTTTCCCCAGCCAGAGTTCCTGCCCCGACACCCACAGCTCACCCACGATGCGGTTTGGGGCTGCGCGTACTTTTAAAAGACGGGGTTGGGATTTGCAAAACAGAGTCCAAGGCAGCGGTGCCGGGTCCTTGGCTCCTCCTGAGAGCCGGGCTTTGTTTGGTTTGGCAGATAAAGACGTTCTCAGTCTCCTTCATGGCCCTGAGCCCAGCAAGCGCCCCTGGGCCTGGCAGGCAGGGCAGGGCATAACGCGCAGTGACGTCCCCAAGGGGCTGCGGGAGCTTGGTTAATCCTAGCAGATGCCACCCGAGTGTGCTCAGAGCAACCGGGCACTGGCTCGGAACAGGCTGCGCTGTCGTGCCATCCTCCCTCTCCACGCTCCCTCCCCGGCAAAGCCAAGCTGCCAGACCTCCCCGCAGAGGAAGGAAACAGCTTTCCCCCAGCCCCTCGCAGGGCAAAACACACAGGTTGGAATATTTTCCTTTTGCTGGGAAGATTAGGGATGGCTTCCCCTGCAAGTGAAGTGGCTGTGGTGCAAGGAGGAGTGATGGAAAAGCAACTGCACATCAAACCTCTCCATCGCAGCCTGGAAAATGCCGAAAAGGGGCTTAAATAGATTTATATTATGGCCTCAAAGAGTTCAGCTGTCCTGAGAGCGCAGCAAAAAGCAGGGTCCTGAGCTGCAAATGCCCCACGCGGCACGGAGTAGGGGCCTCGGGTGACCCACAGCAGCACCTCTTCCCACCGCCTCCATCAGTCGTCTCTCCTGGGAGAGCCGGGGACGAGCCTCCCCCTGCCCCCGGAGCACTGCCCAAACCCTCCCAGCACCCCTCTCCCCGCCAGGGCCGCTGACCTGCGAGAAGAGGAGGTACCCGCACTCATCGCAGGGCAGCATGTCGTCCACCAGCACCGTGGTCCAGGTGCCGTCCTTGCACAGCCGCACCTGGTAGGCGCCCTCGGGGCACAGCGTCCTGGTGATCATCACCCTCTCCACCAGCTCGGGCCGCTCGGCCAGCACCGCCAGGGCGCTCAGGAACCTGCCGGAGGGACGGGATGCAGGATGGATCTCAGCAGGGCACGGGCAGGCTGCAGCCCTTCGGCGGGGGGTGAGGCAGAGGATGGGGTACACGCCTCGGGGTAGCAATGGGTTTGAGTAGGGCTGAGGGGCCTCATCTGGAGCTGGATGAAGGCTGGGGGGGGGAAGGAGGAAGGGGTAGGAGGGTGTCAGCCTGGTTCGCTCCCCCTTACCAGCAGTTGCCCAGCAGTCCCTGCAGGATATCCGATGGCCTGGGTGTCCGAAACACCGACCACTTCACCGATCGGTCCTTGAAGATGCTACAGTTGATTTCATGGGGTCGCAGCCACTGTTTCACCCTCTGCTGCACGCTGTCGCCTTCCGGGAATCCCACGGACTTGGGTCCAGGGTGGAAACTGTCATCTACAAAATTGACTTTGTTCTGCGAGAGCGAAAGGCAAGGAGAGCATCAGTGTGCAGCACACAGCTCCCCGGGGCCTCCTGGGACGGGGCTGGCCTGGAAAGCCTCCCACTGCACCCCCAGGAGCGAGAGCGGAGCCCCCAGCCCGGGCAGCCCCTGCCGACGCCGTGCCGGGGAGCAGGTCCGGGACCGGGCATCTGCTGGCAACGGCACAGACGTGTTTTGTGCATCAGGTCCAGCGTCCAGCCCTGCCACGAGCCGGCTCACCTCTGCGGGCCCCGAGCTCCAAGACTGCGACTCAAATCTGCCTTTTTCTGTTTGACAGGAACCTCCCCGTGCAGGGACCGTCTCGCACTTCATGCTGGTGCTAAAAGGCAGACGGTGGGGGACCTTGGCTGCCTCTCTTAAGTGGCAAAGCACGCGAGCAGCAAGGCTGCGAGGAGCCACCTGGCAAGCAAACGCTCCTCAACCCGAGCCCTGCGCTAACAACTGAGCTGGCCCTGCTCCAGAGGGGCCACGCTGGGCTGGGCATGTGCCACCCCTGAGGCCCAGCCACAGAGGACGTCAGGGGCACCTTCTGCAATTGGATCCAGCCTGACCACAAACCGGCGAGCGGTTCCAGAGTGGGGGTATCCCACGCCCGAGCCCCCCTGCAATAGCTGCTCGCATTAAATGCGATAGGATGGGCTGACGGGCGGATAAGTCCCGGGGTATCCACCACGGAGGCAGGATGGAAGCACAGAGCTTCCCCAAGGGGAGGAGGGTGGCTTTTTCAGGCTGTTTAACACAGGGTGAAGTAAGAACCAGGATTTCTTTGTTATTGTTAATTAAATGAAATTAAATTCTTGCAGCAAAAGCCAGCTCCGATTTAAATTAGCTTTTCTGCACACCAACCCAGTAGTTGTCCTTCCTCTTTTGTTGCAATCCTACGTGAACGCTTTCTGGGCGGTGCCTTAATGAGCACTTCCAGCTCCTCTTTTGCAGAAGGGTGTTTTTCAGCTAATAGATGTCACCGGTCAAATACCGCTGCGGGCCAAAAAGGACACGTCCCAGGGCTTGCTGGCTTTCGCAAGGGCAGCATCTGCCCCGTGTGGCTGACAAGCAGCCGCCTCTGCCGTACGGGCCAGCAACCTTGGCACATCCCGGCCTCGCACACTCGCCTCTCGGGGTGCAGCCGGGGCTCCCCAGGACCCCCCCGTGCAGGGCAGTGCAGACCCGTGAGTCAGAGCCCGTGGGCATCGCAAGCTCTCTGTCCCCCGTGGAGTCGCTGCGGTGCTTTTCCAAGCAGCGGAGGTGGAAGAAGCCTTCGGCCTCTCCCGGTGTCATGGGCAGGGTCTCACCAGGGCCGGGACAGCACTCGGCGGGACTGCAGGAGCCAGAACGCTCCTGAGCCCGCACACCTCACCAGCATAGAATCATAGAATAGAATCGTAGAATGGTTTGGGTGGGAAGGGACCCCCAGAGGTCCCCCAGCCCAACCCCCCTGCAGGAGCAGGGACACCTTGAACCACATCAGGTTGCTCACAGCCCCGTCCAATCTGGCCTGGAATGTTCCCAGGGATGGGGCCTCCACCACCTCTCTGGGCAACCTGTTCCAGGGTTTCACCACCCTCATTGTAAAGAATTTCTTCCTTACATCTAGTCTAAACCTACCCTGTTCTAGTTTAAAACCATCACCCCTTGTCCTGACACAGCTGGCCCTACTAAAAAGATTTTCCCCACCTTTCCTGTGGGCCCCCTTTAGGTACTGAAAGGCCGTAATCAGGTCTCCCCGCAGCCTCCTCTTCTCCATGGGGGATGGAGGCCATGCAAGAGCCACAGCAGCACAACGCCCCACCGGCGTCAGGGAAGCCTGCCTAACAAGCATTACCTTTATACCTTGATGTCTTCCTTCACATATTTCTAAATGCTTTGGAGAACTTGTCACTACCAATATCCCTGAAGACAGAGGGAAAGAAAGTCACGAGAGCTGCAGGGGCAGCTCCAGAGCAGTGGGGAGAGGAGCAGGTAACTCCCCTCGTGCCCGGGCAGGGACGAGCCTGCTCACCCACGGTGCCAGACGAGGAGACCTGCGTATTTCTCCTGCAAGGGGATAAATCCAGGCACGGGACCTCCTTCGCTCCTCCTGCTCTGTCAACAACCCTCTTCATGCTGTTCTGGACCAGAGACGTGACCTTCTCTGCTGCCACCTCCCTGGGACCGCATGGGCCGATGCGGAAGGCTGCTGCCCTGCCCCGCGTGGCCTTGCTGCCAGTAGCGAAGTGTCTGATGGATGGAGAAGGAGGAAAACAGAGATGGGGGCTCCCCCAGCACACGGAAAGGCTCTGCAGGCAGAGGGGCCAGAGCATGGCACAGACAGCGAGGGTCCTGGGTTGTCTTTCTTAGCTCTGCAGAACCTGCTGATGTGTGTTGTTATTCGGAAAGGGGGCAAGGATGGTTAATCAGGGGAGAGAAGAACGGTGAGCCAGCGGGATAAGCAAGAGAGGGGACAGCACAGGGCAGGGAAGCAGATGCCCGGTGCAGAGGCAGGTAGTGGAAGAGGTCAGCTCTGCTCTCCTCCCAGACAGAAGAGAAAGGGTAAAGCTAAAAGCAGGGGCCACGCACTGAGAAGTATTGGAACAGGCACCCCTGGAATAGCGGAGGAGGGAGCACCCACGGCAGGAGCTCGAGCAGAAATCCCTGCGGGGAGCACACGCAGCGAGGCAGGCTGCTCCGTGCGACTTGGGGCATGGGGACAACGGGCGGAGGAGGACTTGGCCAGCCCGATGCTCTCCTCCACGGGAAGGCTGAGCAGCCTGGGAAACGCTGCGGACAGATGGAAGCTTGGAGGCTGCCCTACGTGCCCCCCCATCGGTGGGAGGCTGCAGGCACACCGAGAGCAGAGCGAGTACGAGTGGGGGAGCAGCTCTGTCCCACCGCTGCCGCCAGCCCTTCCCTCGGACCTGCAGAGCCCCTGACTTACCATGAACAGTGCCAGAACACAGCAGGGATTTAGTTTTAGGGTGATTTTCAGGAGATGGCCCACGCTGATCTAACAGCCCGTTACTGCTGGCTTAGTGAGCTGAACGGGCTCAGCCAAGGCTCCGACCCGGCAGCGGCAAGCTGCTGATTCAACTTGGCCACCTCTCGTAATTCAACCTTCAGGCCTGATTCCACTGGATGTAACAGATGTTCCCTGCCTACAAAAGAGGCTATTCACTTGCTTTTAAGCAGGGGGATAAGCAGAAGTGGGGTCTCTCTGCTATAAAGACACCCACGCCTGTTAGGATGGACACGTAGCAATTAAAAAAACCCCACAACCCCAAAACAGGATCGTTCTCAACAGCTTCCCTCCCGAGCCAAACATCTCTGTGGTCCCCAGTCTGCGCACCAGGGGCACAGGCATGGATGTGCTCCTCGGACCAGGCAGCAAAAGCCTTGTCTGTACGTCAAAATGGGACCGCAACTCCTGTTCCATCTGGTCCAGAAGAGCTGGAGGCTTCCCCCAGAAGGAGGGCAGAGAAAGAGCAGCACTGACGGGAGCATCTTACGCCACTCAGGGGAAAAAACGGGGTCATCACAACACTGTTTGAGACTGAAAGCCAACAGATCGAGCCAGATAATTCGGAGTGGGAGGGGAGGGCGATAGCATGGGCTCCCGAGACCCTCACCCGGAGCCAGGGTGCAGCCAAACCTCAGCTGTCCTTCCCAAAACAGGGGCGAGGCGTTTGCAGCTGCAGCCGTGCTTTCACAAACGCCAAACCCAAGAACGCCGAGGCCCAGCTCACAGTTCTTGAGCGCCTGCAGTGGCAGCAGTTCCCCCGCCTGCACGCCTGCCGGTGCTCTGAGCCTCTGCCTGCTGCATCCCCGAATTTCCTGCACCCACACGTCACGGTTGCTGCCCGCAGACAGCGGTGCCACCAGCAAACCTGGACACGTTCTTTCCCAGCCTTCCCCACCCTCGGGCAGGGAAGGAGCTGTCATGAGCACCTAAGAATGTCCCCTTCAACCCAGACGTTCTCTCTCGCTGATATAAAGCATCACTAGGTTTCAGAGTTAACACTCAGACTTCCTCACCCTTGGACTGGGAGTGAGCTGGACGGGTCACCATCCTAGAGATTATCTTGCACCAATTTAAAACGCTCCATTTCAGTGTTAACAACCAGTATCCAGCTGTTGCGGGTGAAGATGTCTGGGACCCCAGGCACAGAAGGCAGCGTGCCTGTGCCAGGATGCCCTAGAGCCACGGGGAAAGCACCAAGAGGGCCCTCTCCAAGCGAAACCAGGAGCAAGACTAGCTCGGCAAGCACTCACCTCCCGGCAGAAGGTCACGATGTTTTCCCACAGGGCTTTGGCCTCTCCCTCGTCTGTCTGCCGCCTCTTCTCCACGTGCATGCTCTCCCGTCTCTTCAGGGGCTTGAGGCCCTTGCGCTGGGCCACGTACTGCTGCGGGGTATGGCAGGCCGCGCAGTGCTTGGCCTTGAGCTCGTTGAGCAAGGTGCAAGCGGGACAAGCCCACTGGCCCGGCCTCTCCTGGCTGGCGGGCAGCTGGGACGGGAAGAGACGGGCGACCTTGCGGGCAGACGGGGCCCTGGCGCCGCAGGAGGCGCAGCCGCCCTTGTCACAAGCCCCGCAGTCGGGGCAGCGGGAGGACGGCTCGCCCTGCGTCCCGTGTTCCTGGAAGCCGTGCAGCTTGGAGGAACCGCAGGCTTTGCACTTCTGGGCCAGGGTGGGGTTCTTGAGGGTGCACTTGGAACAGGACCAAGTGGTGAAGTCAGGGCTGGAGGGGCTGCAGGGAGTGAATCTCACCGAGTCCCCCACCACGTTGATGGTGTCGCTGCCTTTCTGGGCGCCGCAAGCCTCGCATTTGCCAGCCCCGGCGGAGTTAAGCAGGGAGCAGGAGCTGCACTTCCAGTGGGATGGACTGACCTCCATCTCCTCCTCCAGCACGCTCAGCCGCTTGTTGGACAGCAGCTCCTGGAAGCGGGCAGCCGGGGCAGCCCTGGCCTGACCCTGCGGAGAGCCCTTCTGCCCCGCCGCGCTCTGAGCCACGGGCTGGGCGGCTTCGGGGACCGGCATCTGCAGCTGGGGGGGCACCTCCCGGCGGCTTCGGGGCACAGGGTTGTTCTGGAGCCCCGGGGAGAAGGGACTGAAGGCTGGTATCTTCTGGGCCTCTTGTTCCATAGCCACGGGGCCCTGGGCGGCCACGGCGTCACCATCAGAGATCTCTGCAGAGACTAAAGGCTGCGGGGTAGAGGGGGCCATGTGAAATCCGGCAGGGGTGATGACTTCAGGGACGACCAGCGCCTCTGGTGGGATCTTGGGCAGGGAGAGCTTGCGTGGGCCCCCACAGGCAGAGCAGGAGTTGGCCACCGGCGTGTTGTGCAGGGTGCAGCGCTGGCAAGCCCAGCCGCTCTCCAGCTCCGCTTCATCGGGGCTCTTCCCCTCCGAGTCCTCGCTGCTGCTGCTTTCTGCCTTGGCAGCCTCCTCCTTGGACGTGCCCTTGGGCTCCACAAGCACGGCGGGCTTGGGCAAGATGCCGTTGATGACGGGCAAGGGGGAGCTGCTGGGCCCCGGCTCCGGGGTGAAGCCGCATACCTCGCAGGTTTCCTTGCCCAGAAAGTTCCTGAAGGTGCAGCGGGCACAAGCCCATTTCTGTTCCTCCACGCTGAGCCGCAGGATGTGGTTGAGGTCGGGTTTCTGGCGGGGGGCTTCGCATATGGAGCACTGCCGCTGGCCGACGGGGTTCAGAAAGGTGCAGCGGGTGCAGGACCACTCGCGGACGGCAGCCATGGAGCCGGGAGAGTGGGAGTGGCTGGAAGAAAGCAGAAGACAGCGTGAGGCCAAGGCCACCCAGTACGCAGGGGGGTCCCATGCGTTTCCTGGGCTGGCACGGTCAGGACCTTGCTTCCAGGAAGGGGACAACCATCAATCCAGTCACTGCTCTCCAGGCAATTGTTCCTCTGGCACTGACAAACAGTTTCTCCAAGTGCGCTGGCTTCCACCCAAAAACACTTCAGGAAGGGCACGAGAAACTGCCTCGCAACCCTGCCGACCCGGTGTGCCTTGCACACCACCTCTGCGCCCAACCTCGACAACGCTGTACGTCTGCAGCTTGTCTGCAGCTCTCTGGGGGAGCTGACACCCTGCTCTGCCTTCTTGCCGTTCCCAGTGTCAATTCTTTCCCCACTGGTGTCACTCCAGCCCGCCTCTGTTTCTCCTTCTGTTCCCGTCTCTCTCCTCTCCTTTTGGCTCGCCACCACGGGCACACCACACTGGGATAACCGTGTTATCCTGCACCAGGCACCATCAAGCACACAAAAGCAGGTTGTGGCGTAGGGTGGTGCTTTTACCTGGCTACAGGCTTCAGGGCCAGAAGCCTGGCCCGGCCAGCGAGCGGTAGCTCCGTGCCAGAGCCAAGGCGGGTCGTGGCGAGCCAGCGCCGGGACAGCTCGCTGCTGGGTTCCGAGCTCAGCAGCAGCTCCTGACTCTCCCCAACCTCTGGCAGAGGCGAGGCATTTGATCTGACCAGCAGGCTTTGTGGGGCACCGTGTCCCAGCTCCAGCTCCAGCTCCTGCCCCGCTTACCTGGGCAGCGGGGAAGCCACAGAGCCCGGCTCTCAGCACCAGCGCTCGGTCTCATGCCCGGGGATGCCTGAAACCCCGCTGGGGGGAACGGGTCCAACGCACCCCACGGCCACCCCACTCCGGGGCAGAAAGTCGTAATAACGTTTTTCCAAGCAGGTTCGATTTTCAGAAAGCAAAGCACGGAGCAGCAACAGCTCTGCAGGCCACAGCAAGCTCTGGGCTTGCAGGGAGCAGCCCTCCTGGAGCCCCTGCTGCAGCAGAAGGAATCCCAGCCCTGCCTGGTGCCCTTTGTCCCCTGGCTCGGGGTCATTTCCTGGAGCTCGGAGCAGAGGTGGGACTGGATCAGAGCTGTTTGCTTCCTCCTCCTGTGCACAAGGACAAAATAGTTCTCCTTCAACGTGCAGCGCGAACCCAGAGCCCTCGCTCCGTGCACTCCTGCTCCCAGATAACGCAGCCAAGTCTAAAGTCCCAAGCTTAAACCCAAGCTCTGGGTCAGCTGCGCCTCTCTCCAGCTGAGCTTGTCCCCTTCCAACCCCTTCCACCCTGCCCTGCTTGCCCGAGACCCCAGGCAGGGCCAACTCTGCAGGAGAAGACTCCCATGCCCTCAGCCCTTCCTGGGAACAGCAAATTGAGGCCGTCCCAGACGGAGGAACCAGCAGCCTAAATGGTGGGGGCTGCACCCCAGCGGGCTCACCACTGGCTCCCCCTCTAGCATCCCTTCAAGGCCCAGGTTCAAGCGCCAGCCGGGCTGGAAGACAGAAGGGAAAGCTGATGTTTTATGCCACAGAGGGCAAGCGCAGAGAGCTGGGAGACGCCGGCGCAGTCCACGGAGGGAACGGGGTCCTGGCTGGTCTCCAGCATCCCAAGCGGCAGCACCTGCACACCCAGCTTCCCGAGGCGGCGGAGCAGACTGCATTGCAGCAGCGGGGTCTTGAGGGGACAGGCGATGCAGCCAGAGCCACCCTGGGGAGGAGGAGGAGGAGGAGGGTGACCCTCCCTTTAGCTGGGTACACAAGAAGCTCTCCTGGGAATACTCCAGCAGGAGCAGCAGCAATCCAGCCACATTTCCAGACCGTGCCCCACAGAAGAGCAGCTCCCCCTCACAAGGAGATCAGATAAAACCTTCAACTCCCTTCTTAAATCAAAGGTTTCTCTAAATAAAACCCGAACCCAAGAAATCCATTTTATTGCAAAAGAGAGTTTGAAAATTCATTCTGGTTCATACACCGTGCCCTCATAGCTGGAGCTTTACAAGGTATTTATTTACTGGAGTTATTTAAGGAATCTTTCCCAGCTAAGAGAAACATAAACATTGATTTTTCTGCCTGAAGTCCTACAACTGAGTCACCGTACAGTCCTCTCTCCCGTGGCAGGCCCGTGCCCGCAGCCGTCTGAAAGGGAGATCATTCTTCAGGCAGGGAAAGGGAAGGAGCTGTGTGCCCGGCTCCAGCAGAGACAGGGAAGCAAACGGGGCCACCAAGGGCACCGCGATCCCGTCACATCCATTCGTCTTGCTGGATGAGGTTCACCGAACCACAGGCATCAGCACAAGTCAAGCACGGGCTGTCGGCAGCCTGCGCCATCCACATCCGTCCTCCCGCGGCTTCCCGCACTGTTATCCACCGCCCGCCGTGCTGGAGAGCACTGGCTCCAAAAAATCCACCCCTAAAGGTGGATGCTGTGCTGCTTACCGCAGAGCAGGACCCTCCGGCCACCAATCCTGCACACAGCACTCTCGCACCCACGGTCCTAGCCAGCAGGCGGGGGCTTCTGGTCACACAATCACAGGAGCACGGAAAGAAATCCCTTCCCATACCAACAGAGAGAAGGGAAAACCCAGGATAACCTAAAAGACAGAAGTCCCAGAGGAGGGGACAGCGGGACACGCCGCGTCGCCGGACCCGCCTGACGTGCTGTCAGCTGCGGGCTCGGGGAGGGCAGCACCCGGTCACTTGGCCGGGCAGGAGATCCAAGATCCTGGCAGCAAGATGGGAGGCAGAAGCCAGGACGCTGCAGAGCTCTGCCCTGCACGTGTGTTCCCCAAGCTCTGACACCGGCCTTGGGGAGCTGCGATCGCTCCCCGGCCACGCTGTCCCCTGCCTGGTCCCCTCCTTGCCCCCACGCTGCAGGAGTCACTGTCCATTCCAGGGACACCATCCTGCCCACTGCTGGGGTTTCCACCTACTTGACTTTCTCCACTGGCAGCTCTCAGGAAAACCAAAAAACCTCCCCGAAAGGCCATCAGCTCTTCCCTCAAAGGTCTGTAGGTCCCCTCGCAGCGGCCGGGCCACCAGCGTGGGAAGCTCGCTCCTGCCCACGTCTCCCCTGGATGGCCGTCGCACCCTGTCGCGGTGCCTGGCAGCCACACCGCTGTCTCTGCAAGCTAGTGGGGGGACACAGAAGTGGGAGAGGACATGGGACGAGCACCTTTGGCCATCCCCCACAAGCCGTCAGTTCCCCAGCCTTGACAACCAGCAGTCCACCAGACTGCAGCCTGCTCCCACCAGTCCTGCCTAGGACTGACGGACAACTCAAGTCCCTGCCTGGAGCACCCGACTTAATTTAAGGGTCCAAAGACCACAGAGGGCACAAGGCTGGAACCCGTCCTTATACCGTACACCCCATCCCAGCACATGGTGGGTCGTAGCAGCAGCCTCTGCCCCACACCAACACCCACCTCTCAAAAATGAACCGGCTGACGGAGAAACCCGACGGCAGCCTGCCCAAGCTCCGTGCTTCTCCCTACAAAGCCTGGCTGGCTCCTTTCCCGGCAGGCAACGAGCCTGCGTGAGGAAATACAGTTGTCTCCACCATCTATTCACCAGGCCCATCTGCTGCTTGATAACACACATGCTCTCCAGCCCCAGAAAACGCAACTGAGATAAACATCGCCTGCCACCTTCCCAAGGCACCCGCGCCGGAGAGGAGCTCCTTCCAAAAACAGCCGCTCCACGGCGACCTGGCAGAGCCACCCTCCCACGGAAGGGCTTCTTCTTGGGAAGGGGACACTTCACAGGGAGCACGATGACACAGCCCCGTCGGGCTGGCACCAGGGATCTGCTAGAGGCTCTTTTTGGGGGCTCACGGCAAGGAAAGGGCAACAGCCGTACCAGCCCGCACCTCCAGCAGCGTGGACGTGGCCATGCTTCCCACCGCAGCGGCTCTGCCCACCCAGGACAGGCTGCACATCGGCTGGCAGGAGACATCACCACGTTTGGCAGGGCTGTGCCTACCTGGGCAGCCACATCAGTATAATTATAACACTTAAAAAAGAATATAGAAGGTACTCAAGCAAGCAGACAGCTTTCCGCATGCCGAGCAGGTCCCAGGGAACCTTACTGCTGGCTCTGCCTCGCCGAGTTAGGAGTGCCGAGGACAGCCCACCGCCGAGGTGACAGCCTCCAGAGAGGGATGCTGGCTGGGACACCCGGCAGCCTTCGCAGGCAGAATCTGGCAGCAGAGCAGCCCCAGGGGTGCGTGGCTGTTCCCCTCCGGACACCGTTTCCGAGAGCACAGAGGTGGCGGGGGAAGGCTGTCACCAGGGAGGGGACTGCAGGGACAGGGTGGCCCTTTGCTTCCCTCTGACGTGCAGGAACTTTCCTCTAACCAGAGCGGGGCAGAACTGTTCGGACAAGATGGGGAAGGGATTAAGAAGGCACCAGCTGGTCACCTTCCAAACCCACCCTGGGGTGGTGATGCCCCCCTCCTAGCACTCTGCTGAGCGATGACTTTAGGAGTCTCTGCTGAGCTTTGGGTGTCCTGTGGCTACAGAGCCCTGGCTCCTACACAGCCATCGAACAAGCCAGGGGTCTCTACCACCTTTGGGTGTCATCTGGGACCAAAGGCTTTTCTGGAGCCTGCACCAGAGCAGGGCAAGTCAGGAAGGAACAGGGCAGGGTGCGAGACCGGGAAGAACCCAAAACCCTGCAGTTTGCGTCTTTCTGCCGGCGGGGAGCTGGTGGTGAGCCAAGCCTGTGCGATGTGCAGCTGAGCTCCAGGGCAGGAGATGGCAACCAGCCCTGGACAGAAGCACCTTGGGCTGCCGGAGCGAATGGCTCGAGGTGACCTGGGCACTGGAGCAAGAGATCCCGGGGCTGCGCTGCAGAGCCCGCACCGGCGACAGGATTGTACGAGCTCGTGTCAAGCCCAGGCAGCAACAGAATCAGGCTGTTTCTCTAAATAAAACTCTTCCAGAACAGCTAAAGCCTCAAAACTTACTGCTTCAGCTCTCTCTCCTGCAGTGAATAAACAAATAAATAAAAATCAATTGTTCCAGTCGGCAATGTACAACCCCCTGAGTTCTCCGAAACAGAACGCAGCGTAGCAGAATCCTCTTGTTGGGCAAATACAAGAAAAAGCACAAGAACTTTGTGGAAGAAAAAGAAAGAAATCACAAAACCCCCCAAACAGAATCCTGCCTCGATGGGCTGCGGGCTGCGAATCAATCCCCCTCCTCCCCATCCAGCTGTTTGCTATTTAACTCCTTTCAACGGTGCAGCGCGCTCTGACCTACGAGAGGACTGCTGAGCCACCTCCCGTGTGGACCCACCACGTCTCCAGAGCCGGCCGGGGCAGGAGCCATCCCTGCCTGGGCGAGAAGGGGGAGAGGGGGTCAGGAACCGGGCGGCATCGCTCTGGCAGTCGAGCAGTTACAAGGGCACGTGGGTTGGGATGGTGGCCCCTGCACCGCAAAGCCCGCGGTTGGGATGGTGGCCCCTGCACCGCAAAGCCTGGGGTTGGGATGGTGGCCCCCACACCGCAAAGCCCGCGTTTGGGATGGTGGCGCCCACACCGCAAAGCCTGTGGTTGGGATGGTGGCCCCCACATCACATAGCCCGCGGTTGGGATGGTGCCCCCCATACTGCAAAGCCCGCGGTTGGGATGGTGGCCCCCGCACCGCAAAGCCCGCGGTTGGGATGGTGGCCCCCACATTGTGAAGCCCAGGGTTGGGACGGTGGCCTCCACATTGTGAAGCCCAGGGTTGGGACGGTGGCCCCCACATCGTGAAGCCCAGGGTTGGGACGGTGGCCCCCACATCGTGAAGCCCAGGGTTGGGATGGTGGCCCCCACATCGTGAAGCCCAGGGTTGGGATGGTGGCCCCCACATCGCGAAGCCCAGGCAGGCAGAGGCTGTAGGCTGAGCTGACTCACTCTTGCAGAGCCAGGCACGGGCGGGGGGGCCGGACCCGGGGAAGGTTGCAGCAGATAGACTGGCAGAGCAGCACAGAAACACTGGGAACAGGGACTTTCTGCTTTTTACAAATTTCTGTAGGAGAAAAAACAGTCTCTGATTCACACTTCTAAACCCTGAAGGCTACAGAACTGTCACCAGCTTGGTGCTGGGATCATACAAACAGGGCAGGTTGCATAAGTATTTCCAAATCCTGCCTCTCCCACTCCACCGAGGTGAGACAAGAAAATAACACAGGCTGCAGTACCAGTGACCTTCACCCAATTTCAGAGAGGTGCAGGCAAAAATAAAGCACCGGAAGGGACCCATCCCTTCATCCTCTTCTCCCACTTCGCACCAGCATGGTTCTGCCAAGCAAGGGCAGAGACAGCAAAGAAAACCTCCCCTACGCTCAGCTGTGCTTTCTTGGAGGCTCCTACCAAAGCAACCAAGGCAGGCAATGCACAAATGCAATGGCAATGGCACAAACGTGCCCGAAGAACAGGGGCATCCTTGCGGGATGGACCTCTCCACCTGGGAGTGAAAGCAGCACCCCACTTCCACAAGAGCAAGCATGGAGGATCCCAGGATAACTCAGGTCAGAAGGCACCTCAGGGGGGTCTCCAGTCCAAATTCCTGCTCCAGGCTGCATCTCTTAAGAGATCACAGCAGGCTGTTCAGGTTTATAGAGTCCGCTCTTGAAACCCTCCAAGCATGGAGGCTACACGACCTCTCCAGCAGTGAACCCTACTAACTGACCCTCCTTGAAGCAAAACCGCTTCTCCTTCTATCCAGCCTAATCCTCTCCTGTTCCATCCTGTGCCTGCTGTTTCCTGTCCTCCCACCTTTGCTGCTGCGAAGAGCCTGGCTCTATCTTCTGGATGATGTCTCCGTAGGTATTGGTAGACCAAAGCCTTACTCTTCTCCAGCCTGAACGAGCCCAGCTCCCTCATCCTCGCCTTGCAGGGCACGTGCTCCAGTGCCCTGACCATCTCAATGCCCCTCCACTGACCTTGCTCCGGTTTGCCGAGGTCTTTGCTGTACTGAGAAGCCCCAAACTGGACGTACCTTTAGGAGTTCAAGCTGCCATCTCACTACACCTCTCTGGGTTGCGCTCCTGCTCCCATTGCACAGCACCGGGGACGTGTTTGGTACCGTATGGGTCTGAGCGACCCTGCAGAACGGGGCTGGTGGCTCGCATCCTCCTCGGGGAGGAGGCAAATTAATTAATCCTCTCATACCAGGTGGCTCCGTCAGCTGGGACTGGAACAGGGGCCTTGGTCTCAGCTCCCAGCTGCACCAGTCTCTTTGTTCCTTCAGGCTGGTGGAAGGGAACCACAACAGCTACGACTACACAGATTCCTCCTTTTGTTGAAGCAGTTGATGAAATAAAGACTCCTTGATCCTAAAATATTAATTTTTGAGTGCTCCAGAGCTTTATCATATATTTATATCTGCTCTCACTCTTCAGAGTCAATCCAGGACAAACCGTCAACTAGTTCCCAGAAACACAGCTTAGAAAGAGGAAGAAAAAACAGCCGAGGGACCAGTCTGTTCCACTTCCATGCCAAATGCTCCTCTGGCCAGGACACCCCTTCTTTCTGGAGGTTACCCCCTCCCAGCCCCAGCACAGTATCGAGGGCTCCTGACCGTTCACTGGGGCAGGACAACTCCATTTATGTAAAAAAATAGGATTTTCCACCGGTAATAACTTGCAATGAATTGAAGCAGGACAACTGGATTTGTCCTGTTCAATACAGCAATGGTGGCAGATGAAAATCACTCATCAAGGCAGGAGGGAGGGGAAGAAGAAAAAAAAAAAAAAGCCTAATTCTGCAGCAGGAGACCATGCAAGGGTGAGCATTTGATGGTGAATGTGGCCATTGAAGACCCATCAGCACCACACAACCCTGCCCAGAAGGTGTCCGGAGGCTCAGATAGATGCTAAGATTTTTCCAAGCTGATGGCACACTCCAGTTGCTGGGGATTTCTTGGTCCCATTGCACCAAACCTCAAGAGAGTTCTTGCAGAGTTTCTATTTAGCTTCTGCTTTTCCCACGCTGGACACAGCTCCGCCAGCTCAACTGTGCTCCACTGGCCAGGGAGAAAAGAGGCTGCGAGTTTTAATGAGAAGTTCTCAAGGGAAAACTGAGCTCTGCTAATGAGAAGCCTGAGAAAAGAAAAAACCAAAACAAAACCCCACTGGCCCCAGCCGTATGGAGTTCATTCAGCAGCATCTACTTCCAGCAGCCAACAAAAACCACCGAACACGCTCTCAAACTGCACCTTCCCCTGCGATTTACTTTGCCATCACCTCCCAGAAAGTACAACTGCCTGCAAAGGGTGCAAGATGATCAGAGAACATGTTCCTCTACCCTTCAGCGGCCGTGGAAGAGGCCCCAAGGAACCTGTTGGGGCTGGAAACGGGAGGAGTGCAGAGGCACAAGCTGGGACAGAAGCACCCTGAAAGGTCCTGTAACATGCACCAAAGTCTGGCTTTGGTGAAGGAGAGAAGTTGGAGACCATCACGACTTGGAGAGTCCTCTTCGTGACCGAAATCCCTGGCTGGGTTTGGCCCAGAAAAAGCAGAGAAGCAGGCGAGTTGTTGAAGGGATCTGCCCATCTGAATACGCGGTCACCGAAGTCGCAGGCCCAGTGCCGCTGCAGGAACGCACGGCGACGCGCTCCTGGAAGGAGCATGCCTCGCGCCGGCTCTCCTCCAGGCTGAGGACAGACGGACAGCGTTACCCTACACTGATGGACTGGAGACAAGAGATTTTTATCGTTCTTCATGCAAAATCATCAAAGCAGAATCAGAATCTGGAAGGCTTGCCTTGTGAGAAAAACAGGACGTGCCTCATTAGCCTGTAATATACCTTAATTGCTTCGGTGTTGTAAGATACCAGTTTTCAGAAGAAAACCAGTTTGGCTGGCGGAGCGCTGTGCAGTACAGGCACGCCGAGACAGGACCGTTCTCAAAGGCTCCCTTGCTAATGAACAGGTTACCCAAATCTCTGCCAAGGCAACAAGAACCACCCCTGGGGATACGAAAGGAAGAGGCAGGCCGAGTATTTCACGGAGGTCTAGCTTTGCTCAAACGTCATGAGTTTTTGCAAGCTCTGGGTTCACAAGCTTTTGATGAGGGACCATAAAGAAGCACCTCCTGCCCCTACCCAAGGTTATCGGGACACGGGGCCCAGGCGAGATGTCGAACGGCAATGTGGCCTCTTCAAAACTCAGGATGGAGGCACGGGGAATGGGCCACGCTGGCACTCAGGCACGCCGGCTCATCATGGAACAGGCTTTGCTGCAGCAAAGCTGTCAGGGAAACAGTCCAGGAAGGTCCCTCTGGAGCCCCAGCCCTGGGGACGGCCACCAGCACAGCCTCAGCTCCTCTCACGCTTTCTCATTAAGATCAATTCCAGCCTGTTGTTATAATTAATAACCTCACCTTGTCTAAATACACTGATTTGGCTCAAGGCCATACCTGGCCTTACTTTGACTACACTACACTGACGTTGACTACAGCCCACGTACAGAGGATATCTGAACCCACTGAAGAGCAGATCCAGATGGGAGGTACACCAGCTTCATAGGTTTTTGTCACAGTTGCATGAAATTGGTGTAATTTGGGTGTAGAAAGCACAAAGGATCTCTGCAGATACCCTGGGTCTGCTAAAACATTTGGGAGCGTCTCAGTGTGCCTGCAGCCCCCCCAGAAGCTGCATTTCCAGGGGGAGAAGGCCCACAGCCTCTGGCAACCACAACATAAGAATTCAAGAATTCATTTTTTTTTTTTGTTAAAAACCCAAAAGCCTGAACCCTACAAGACTGACAGACCCAAGTTACGTTGGATACCTGTAGCTTCAGCTTCTTGCATGCTTGGAGTAAGAAGGCTCAGTAGATTTGTTCTTTAGCAAGCCTGGTAAACATTGGCTTAGCCGTCCTGCATGTTTTTCGTAATTACACACCAACTTTGGTCTGAGTTTCCCAGGTAAAATAAAGTTGTCCGGCAAAATTCATGAGCACCCGAAACGGCGGAGGATTTTAGGCTCCATTGAAATCAACCCCACAGACCAGGATGCTGCATCTCTCAGATCTGCTGCTAAATAAAACGATTGCAAGACGGCTTGTACAGAAAGGTTTGAAAAACCCTGACTTTCACACCCAGCCATCAGACCGAAGCCTCCGTGATAAAAAACTGGAAGACAGCGTGATCCACAAGCCAAACAGGGTAAGGACCTTGCCAACATCTCATGAAAACACGGGGATTACGAGAGCTGCCACGAGTCAGCTTTTGGCCCTTCAGACTCACCTTTTACAGCAATGCCGGGGGAAAGTTTTTCTGGAAGCAGCAAAAGGGGATTTGGGAATTACATTTTCTTGAGGGGTTTTCATGGGAATGGCCAGCTGCCAACCCAAGTCCCACGGCTATCTCCAGCCAGCCTCCAGCCAGTGGCAACGCGCACAAGCACCAAACCAACCTCCCGGTCCTTTGACTCCCCACACCGAGATGACAGGACGAAAACTCAACAGCAGCCACCGAAGGAGAGGGCTGATCCCACACCCTGGCACTCAGGGACGGGGCAAACACCGGCGCCAGGGGTGCTCCTTGTTTTGCAAGGTGCTCCCTGCGTACGCACGCTGGCGGGTGCCCCGAAGCTCCGCTCGCTCGCCGATGGTGAGAACAGATTTAGTACAAATGTGCCTTGTGGTTTTACTTCAACGGCCCCAGCAGGAGGGAGTTTGCAATTATTCACGTGGAAAAGCCTGAACGCTTCTGCAGAAAAGAACAAAAAACTTCAAACTCTGAGAAGATCCCCTTGGTTAGGAAGGAAAGCCGAGAGGAAAGGCAAGGGCTCCAGAAACTTATTTAATCATTCCCTGACCAGCTTATAAATCCTTCCCTGCCTTGAGGCAGCTTGGAAGACTTCTCAAGAGCCTGTGAAGGGTCAATCCTGGTTGACACCTTCCCTGGTCGGTAATGCAGATGAACTGAAAAAAGGTGAATCAGGGTGCTGCCAGGCAGCAAGACGGGCTATGGTCAAAGGCCAAATGGGTTCAGATCTGGCAGAAGAGGAGTGATGCCTGCCAACCTGGCTGCAGTATTCAGCCTCGACGCTCAGCCCAAAAAACTCTGGCCCTTTGAACACGGCAGGAGAAGAGAGCGAACACGGCCCCGGCAACATCAGGATGGACAGAATACCATCGATCCCATCACACGCCCAGCAGGGACCAGTGAGGACACCGAGTCCTCTGGGCTGAGCTGTAGCACCACCCCTCCACGGAGCAAGGTCCTTTAAACCTCAAGGTGTGCCAGGGAGAGGGTGGGAGATACCAGGAGCACCTAATGGCCTCCTGCGCCCGCAGGAACCTGAGGACAAATGCACCTCAAGCAACACGAAGCCAAATGGCACCCTGGAGGCAGCCTCTCCTCTTGCAGTCAGGAGGGCTCCCTGCTGATCTGGACAAACCAGCGAGCAGCCGAACATGTGAGCAGGACACATCATACAGGTGCCACTCCCACCAGGAGCACAGACCTCCAGGCCACCACCAAAGCTAGGTGAGCACAAGAGATACAGAAATCAGGGGAGATCAAGAACAGCAGCAGGAGGATTTACGACCAACGTGCCAGATCTAGGAGGACAAGCAAGATGCTGGTGAGGAACATCTGGGAAGATGATGGTCTTTACGACTACGATTACACAAATTCATTTCAAATCACGGTGTGTTTTAACTTAAAAAGCCAACAGAAACTGTGCCCTTTAAAAAGGGCACAGAAGTTGGTAACAGCAACGAACCAAGAGAAGATCCCAGGGAGGAGCAGCGTAGGGGTAATGCCTCTCTCAAACCATTAACAGCAGCCAGGGAACAGCACCAGGGAGGGCACAGAACATCCCCTTCACCATGTCTTTTGCCAGAGAGGCAGAAAGGCAAGACTTTGCTGTCCTCAGTGCATCGCTGAGACATAAATGAGGTGGCCATAACAAGGAGAGATGTCCTTTTTTGCTCCATCAAGGATGCGTGCCATTCCCTCAGACCCAATGGTTGAGGGGTCTTACTCAGAGCTCCCTCCTCTGTTATTGCCTCTTAACCATCCCCATGGTGGGGCTGGCTCTGACCCAGGCCCTGCCACCGACCCTTCTCACCAAGCCAGGGGGAGGTCACCATGGGATAGCATGGCCATGGGAACACGCGCCTGCCTGCGTGGTGCCCCCCCGAAGATGACAGGATGGGGACAGCTTTATATCAACGGTTATCTATGATGCCCAGGTCAGGACGAGTGGGAGGGATGGACAGAAGAGCTCAAAGTGTAAGGATTCCAGATGAAATGTGAGAGGGAATGGACTAGAGGACATCTTGTAGGACGTCTCATGTGTGGAGAGCACGGCACGGGACAGGATTGGGGAGCTGCGGGCGATGCTTGTGAGCAACTCCACCTCACTCTCGCAGCCAGCGCCACCAGCTCGGCTCCAAAACACCACCCTGCACTTTCAGAAAGAAATGAAATGAAATCCCTTCTTCTGAGGATGAAAAGGAAATCCAAAGCTATTTGCTGCCTTTGAGGCCTAAAAGGCAAAATACTGCTGTTGGAGGATACCACGCAAGCCTGGAGAGGGCCGCCTGCCCCCTCGCATGGCCCTGCCGGGGTTGTGGGGCGGTGGGAGCTACGGCAGCGCAGGCACAACCACGGGGAAGGAGGACGGAGGACCCCGCCAAGCCCCTCTCTCCTTTTGTCTCACCAGTTGCCAGCCCTGCCCATAGCCAGCTGCACGGGGCAGGCCACTACTCGCTTGACAAACAGCCATCTTCTCCCCCCAATTCTCCCTGAAGACATAAATCAAGGCATAGCTCCAAGGTGCCATTAAGAAAAAAAAACCAACAGAGCTCGGCACCGTTTGGGATGGATGGAGAGAGCAAGACTCATCCTTCCATGAGGTCTGAGATGAAGGAGAGTGGGGCTGCAGCCTGGCGGAGGGGGGAAGCTGAGCCCCCAGCCTCCTCCTCCTCCTCTCCTGGGGCTTTAACTTGGCCATCATCCCGGCTCCTAGCAGAGCTGCTGCCGGGCGCTCTTCCTGTGAGCGAGGGAACTTTTCGGGGCCCAAGCCCCTGCTGCCAAGCTCCGCAGCGGCACTGTCCCACGCCAGCCCACCCAGCGCTCGTCCCCCAGCCGCCGGCCACGCTGGGGTCCCGTGCGTGGGACCTCGCGCCCACCGGCGAGACAGAAGGCGGCAGGGCACTGTGGTCCAGCGCCAGCGGCTGTCAGGCTCTCTTCAGGATGATTAACAGGCCTTAATGAAAAGCTAAGCCAGTCCCGTGCCTCAGGAAAGCAGCTCATGCTTAATAACCCAGCCAACAAGCTTTGCACTGAGCTGCAGAAAGAAAGAAAGATTGCCAAGGGACGGAGGAAGAGAGAGGAACTCTGGCAACTCCCGACTTCCCTGGAGTCCAGCCTGCGGTCGGATCAGGGCACGGCAATCGGGCACCACAGCCAGGCTACAAATGTCATCTGGCAGCGAGGGGAAAGGCGGGGACGGCGGTTCCTCCCAGAGCCACCAACTAGCGGTGGTTCCTCCCAGAGCCACCAACTAGCGAGCCCTGCTCTCCCTCAACACGCTCCAGCAGCTCCTTTGGTGACAGGAGAGCGGAAAGCAGAGGCCAAACCTGCATGTCCTCTCTTCTACTTCAGGAACCACACCTGCAAGCCCTCCAGAGAACACCGATCCCAGAGGAGGGTCTTGATGCACAGGACAATGTCCTGGATGAGCCAGGGATTGGGGTTCACACAAACACGTGCACGCTCCCTCCTTCCACCAAGTCCTCGGCTCCGCTTGGCTCCACTTTCAAGCATGCTCACATTCACTGCCAGGTTCTGGGAAAAGCACGCCCGGAGGCCTGGGGCACGTCCCCCCCCCACTTTACTGACCTGGGTGATGCGGGGCCAAGGGCTTGGGGGCGGCATGGGGAGCAGTAAACCCCACCAACCTCACAGATAGCGCCAGCCTCTCCCGCTCCGGGATCATCCACACCTTCTCCAGCCCTGTTCCCAGGTTACGTCAGGTCAAGCAGATGAATGCAAGACCGCACAAAATTTGTTGCTGCATCAGCTGTGGTTTTGGGAGCCTGTTGCCATGCTGCAGTCAGCAGGCTCTGCTGTCCTTGCAGGCTCGCGGGGAGGAAGAACAAGGGGGGAGAAGCCGCCTGAGATGCCGTTCAGACTCAGGGCAAACGAACCAGCGTCTCCTCCACGCAATAGGAGGAAGAAGCGATTTATTCTGACAAACAGTGAAAGCCTGCAGCGGGGTTGACCCTTTCTGTCCAAGCTGGTGTACCACGCAGAGGCTTACGTGCCGGAGCGGGGAGGGTAGTGGCAGTCAAGTGATCTATGCATCACTCAGAGGGAGAGGATCAGCCACTCGGAACAGCCAGGCTGCCAAAGATACCTGCCCACCCACCTGGGATCCCGGTGGCAGGCAAGCACGACGTGCGCTAGCCGGCCATCGCCGCTCGTCCTCCCCACACGGGGCTGCCAGCGAGCGGCAGGGGCTCAACGCGGCGCTCGGACACGCACCGCGGCACCTCTCAGCGTAACCCTCTCTAAAGGCTTCGTGTCTCAACCCTTCAGCCTAGAAAGGGGGTGAACGTTTGGGCACAAACGCCTCTGGGATGAGACGCAGCGTTAAGGAGCATCCAGCAATGTGGCATGTTTGTATTTGCAACTTGAGCTTGTAAGTGAAGTTCAGGTTGGCTGTGGAGCGTCCACAGCGCAGGAGGCCAGGAAATAAAAGCTCCTAACTTGTAGGGGACCTGTTACAAAAAGGATCTGGGATGCTGGGTTAGCCAAGAGAGAACAGGCAGCAGCACAGAAGCTGCTCCCCCTTGGAAGCAACGTAATTCCAGTGTCCATTTGGTCTCCAGCGAATGCACAGATACGGCTGCATCCTCCTTAGCTTGGCTGGCTGCCAGATCCCCTCTTTCCACAAAGCAACCGGAGAGGTTCTGGACAGAACTGGGAATGCTTTTCCCAGTGCAGCCTAAGAAACACTGCCAGCACCTGAAAAAACTAAGACCTCATGCCTGTACACGTCTACATACGTATCTGCGCAGCCCTGGGCACACCATGGCTTTGGAGGGTCTTGGGTTCTCCTTCCACGGGGCCTGTTATCAGCAACCAAGGCACTCACAGACCACGGGTCCTGCCCAACCACTAAGTCCAAGCCAAGTCCAGAAACCAAACATGAATTTCTCAAGTCTTCACCCTCCTCTAAATTATTCTTACTCGATAGGGTAACGATTTCCCAACCTTTGGGTCAATCCAGACCCGCTCTCTGCAAGCAGCAATAACCAAGCGTGGGAGCGCACACTTGCCTGCATCCCAGAATAGAAAGCAGCTGGAGTCGCATCTGAGCGCTGCCAACGGGAAGATGAAAGACTTTCAGGCACTCCTCTTTTTCCGCTGACGCTGTCTTTATGGGCTCTTCTCCCCGCTCTCCACTACAGACGCAGCTCCTTTAACTGCCCATGTTCCACAGGTGGTGAAGTTCCAGATGCTCCTGGGAGGCTTTTCCAACTTTATTTATTCTATTTAAATAACAGGGGCATATGGTTTATTACGGCTATTAAAGGGTTTGTGTCTGTATGTGGGGGGAATCTTAAGAGAACAAAACATGAGCCTGGGATTCGGAGAGCTACCAGAACCTCTGAGGACCCAGACAGTAGACACCAGCGCCTGGCCACAGAGGAGCAGAGACCCACCTTGGTCTGCAAACATCAGGCGCAGGGCTGTGGATGAGCTTCTAGCACCTCACCTACATCACCTAGGTCCTTCCATGCCAGCGAGGAGATTTACACCAGCCCAGGAGATCATCAGGACTCCTGTCCCCTTCCTAGAAGAGCTGCCACCCCCCAAACAGGATGAAGATCCAATCTCTGGGACAAAGCCAGAGCCAGAGATCAGGTTAAACAGGATCCAACCAGGAGCTGAAGCAGCTACACACGGCCCTTGGAAGCAGAGTATTCCTGCTCAATCAAGCTGTGGCTGCTCCCTCCACATCCAGGGGAGCCCTGGCTAAGGACAGGCTCGGCGTGCCAGGCACCGCCTGCGTGCAAGGACCCAGGCAGGCAGCGAGCTCCGTGCACGAGCTGCTCTTTGAAGGAAGATCCAAGCATGGAGGCACCAAAAGAGAAGGAGCCCTTCAGTGCTACAAAATCTGAGAAAGTGGGAAGGAAAGAAAGCACCGATGGGGCATATTTCTACCCTTATTTTTTACAATAAAGACTTACCCGTGCTCAGGAAGGAAAAGGGCGAGAAACCGAATTCATTAAGCTGCTCTCTCATCTGAGGAGCTGGGACAGCCTCAGCAAGGAGGGTGGACTCCTGAGACCACAGGACACTTGATTTCCCCCATCTGGCTACCCCCAATCACCTCAAAAGCAACCCCTGCAGAGGAAAGCAAGCTGGACGAAGAGGAAGCTCTCCCTGTTGGTTTTGTTTCTCTGTCTTTTAGCTAATTAAGAAATTCTTTTTTTTTTTTTTTAAGTGAAGGTCTGTGGTCTGCCTCAAAAGAGCCGGTGCTCCCTGGAGAACAGAGCAGGGCAAGGTGGCCATCTGGAGTCCCTAGACACCGCAGGGACTGCCGGCCCTGTGCTCCTCCTGCAAAACTCCCAGCTCCTCCAAACCCCAGAACCTCACCATTCCCTAACATGCTTCTGCAGCAGATGCCTTCCCCCTTTGCACCTTGGTTTCCTCACCGGTACGTCACACAAAAAGTAAGTTTTGCTGACATCAGGCAGACCTATCCTCGAGTCTTTCAACACTTGCCCAGCGTTTTAAGACCCCCGCATGGAAAACGCCTTTGAAGCCTCACAGCCAGCCAAGAAGAGGCTGAGACGAAGGCATGGGCTGCATTTTTATTCTGCTCTGGTAATACCTGGCCTCAGTGCAGGGTGGTCAAGCTCAAGCATGGTGGGAAGGGGGCTGCAAACACTGGTGGAGCACGCATCCAGGTAGACAGCACAGGCAGATCCCCTGTGTGAACCAAACAGCAACGACTTGGCCCTTCACGCACCGCCCAAGGCCACTTTCTGCCGTTCTTCCCAGCACAGCCTGTAGAGGATACACGCGTTCTGCATCAGAGAACAAAAGCTCCTGCATGTGCAGGGTAGCTTGGAAGCACAGGCCCATTGCCCCAGCTGAAGGCCACCTCTATTACCTTTAAGAACAGGGAACAACTTTAGATGTCGTACACCTCAACTACAGCATGTGCAGCTTACGCTGCCATCCCCCCCGTCCCACGTTCAAAGCTGCTTCACACCACTTTCCAACACACATGGTGTTAGTACTGGAGGCTGGGGTGGAAGAAGAATAATTTTCCTGTTCCCACAGACTAGAGAGATGTGGGACTAAGGCTAAAGACACCATGAGCCCATCACTGGAATGAGCCAGGGAAACCTGGTGGGACTGTAAACCAGGCACACTTGGGACTCACCCATAGCCCCTTACTCCCAGTGCAACTTCCCTCTCACGTGGGGAGGCTGGAAGAGGAGATTTACTGGTGATCGCCAACCCGAATTGCTGCTCAGCTAAGATTTATGCTGCAATTTGTAGTTCTGTTAAAATAAAATTGGAAGAGGCAGGGGGAGGAGAGAAAGAGAGAACGAAAGAGAGGGGAGGGAGGGGAAACGGATCGGGAGCAACCACACAGCTCCAAAGCTGTCTGCTCCCATCTCTCACATCTCCATGGAATAAATCACCCTGCATTTCCAGCTGCCGTGCTCCAGCCTTCCATCCCTGCAATGCTAATGCCTGGTCTCACTTCACGGGGGGGCACACACAGGGTATGGTTAATAGAAATCCATCCACCTCCACAGCAGCTGACGCGTCGGGCTCAATAAATACAGCAGGCAAAGAAAGGCACAGAAGATCCAGGGCATCCGCAGGCTGGCAGCTGCTCCCAGGACTTCCAAACTGAAGCCTCCAAGGCTCCAGAGGACAGGAGAATGGACACCCCTGTCCCAAATGTCACCCCCTGCCTTCTACCTTCTCATTCCAGCACTGGTTAAACGCCATTCCTACCTGTTGAGGCCAGAGGCGAGCTAAATTACCCTCTGCACCTCCAGGAGCTTGCCAGCTCTGCCACTAGATCTGCAGGAAAAAGGCTGAAGTCATGGATCAGTGTCCTTGCACGTACCAAGAGCCACAGGATTGCCCCACAGAGACCACCACTGACCCCTCGGCTGAGGAGAAGCCAAGGGAAGGTCAGACCTCCTTGCAGCCCTCACGGAGTCCTGGCTCTGCTCTGCAGGACTGGATGCTGACACACAACCTTCAAAAAAAATCAAAAGCAAACCCTCTTTAGTGGACTTCTAACAGAAGAGCTTCCTCTTGACATCAGGGAAACTCAGCCCACCCTGAGTGAGCTGCTCTGTCCCGTACTGCTGAAACCATGGCAGAAATTCCGAATTACATCCAAGGAGACTTTGCCTTTCACCACCTCAGCATCTCTGCTCTTTACAGACAGCGCCAGGCCAGCCTCGAGGATTCCCACCTCACGACAGGGGCCACCCCAGGGCAATGGAACGAGAGGCCAAAATATCAATCCAACGCTGCATCGGTGAGCTCTCAAGCCCTGCTGCTGAAGTACCTCCTCGTGGTGCTCCAGCCAGCAACACAGTCCGGTTCCTTCTTGCAAGGGAGATGGGAGAAGTCGGGACCCTGTACACAGGCGTTGTGCCACCAACAGCAACGGATCTGTTTGCGCACGTAGCTGACCTATAAAGGTCACTCACTTCTCCTTCTCACGTACCTGAACTTTAGAGGGGACAATTATCAACAGTTCCCAAGAAGCTCAGTGGGATAAAACACGCTGATCTTATTGTGGTTTGGCTGCGAATGCTTCCCCTTGCACAGCCCTCTTGCCATTTTCATTTCCTCGCACCGATGGCTTCTAGGCCAGTCCTGCGCCAATCTCCAGCACCAGCCTCCCCATATAAAACCCCCCCGGCCATGCAGAGCAGGCCCAGACCCGCGCCCTCAGCACCCAGCACAGGCAGCGAGATGGGCTCCATCAGCACGTTGTGATCCCCACCAGCCTAAAACCCTGCCCTGCACCTTCCCGCCCCACTGGCACCCAGTGAAACGTGGCCTCGAGGCCACCCAGGGCAGCTGCCATGTCACAGGACATCACCCACCAGGACACCACCGGGCAAACCAAGGAGCTCCAGGAGGACACAAGGGCACCGCACCACATCAGAAGCCCACCACGCTCCCACCACCCCATCCGACAGAGGTTCAACGCAGGAACCCACGCTTGGCCTCGGGTGCAGCTTGGCATCGCTGGGCACTTTGAAAACAGGGGCTGGTTGGTGTCTCTGGCCCCTCGGGGACAGCGAGGAGGATTGGGTGGGTTACGTGGAGCTGGAAGGGCCAGGAGCAGAGCAGAACAACGCTGTGCTGGGGCAGGCTGAGCCACACGACCGCCCAGCACCCCGACCTGCTGCTCCTGGTCGTGCCCCATGCTCCAGAGCTATTGCCACCTTCACCGAGCCAGCGATACATCTGGCCAAGTCCCCGAGCAGTCAGGCAGGCAGTAATTGCCAGGGAAGCCCCTACAAGTTATATGGTACCCCGGAGGCTTCTAGGCCGGGTAACGCAGACCGTGGTAGTGTTTACTGCCTCGTAAAGATGACACACGCTTAAGTTAGGGCTTTGACAGCTGGAGTCTAGAGGATGCTCCTGGCTTGAGCACGTGCGATTAACCCTCCCGCGTCCACGTGCCGGAGAAGCACCCTGCCACCGCAGCGACCCGGCGGAGGCCACGCTGGGGTCCCTTACAGGTCAGCATCCCTTCCCTGCACCGGGCACAGCGCTTCCGACCCACGAGGGCAGTCCCCGCTCTCCTTTCATAGAATCATAGAAATTTTTGGGTTGGAAGGAACCCCTAGAGGTCACTTAGTCCAACCCCCCTGCAGGAGCAGGGACACCGCTAACCAGATCAGGTTGCTCACAGCCCCGTCCAACCTGGCCTGGAATGGTCCCAGGGGTGGGGCCTCCTTTAAAGCTCCTGGACCTCTTCAAGTCACACGCATTCTCACCACCAGCTCCTGGGTAACCTCAGCCCACACGCTCCTCAAGGACAACCTGAAGGACATCGCTGCCAACCCAGGGCCACAGGACGGAGAGGGGAGCAGGAGCGAGCGTGCGTGCCCTGCCTGCCACAGAAGCCAGATGGGCACTGTCAGCTCGCCGTGCCCTCCCCACCACGTCCCCTCCAACACGCGCCGAGCGCGCCAGGGGCTGCAGTGCCCACACCAACGTGCCCAGAAGACACAAAGCAGCTAAATATGCGCTGTAGGAAAAGACAACCCAAGGAAAACAGGCAACTGTACCAAGCTTTGCTAGGAGATTCTCTAAGGGGGGGGTGTAAAGCAATGATGGGCCCGACGAGCATCACGGTGTGTGCCGTGGAGGCTGCTGGGCAAGGCGGCGGCAGCACCAATGACCAGCTCGTTCTGTGCCATGGGCTGCAACCCTGCAGCTCCTGCCAAAAAAAAAAAAAAAAAAAAAAAATCTTTTCCACATTTCAGAAGCATCTTGTATTTCCACATTTGTCCCTCCCCACAGACAGACCCCGCAGCCGTGGGGTAAGGCAGCAGGAGAAGCCTCAGCTCCTCAGCAGGGAAGGTTCAAGAGGACCCGTTTGCTACAGCCGGTGGCACAGGTCTGATGGGAAGTCCCAGTGTGGCATGGGGCACGTGCCAGCCAACGCTGGGGCTCTGAATAAAAGGTGTCTGCTCCTTGGTGCCCCAAGGAATCAGGGGGAAAAAAATACATCTACATACATACACACCTCTATCTATCCATAGTTTCACTTTTCCAGGGTAGGCAGGTTAAAATCAGGTTTTCAGGAAGATGAAAGATCCTGCTTGTGTCCACCTTCTCCCCGCTCCACAGCTGGGGAATGCTCAGAAGGCCGGGGTGTATGGAGACCCCGTCCCCTCCACCCCACCAGGTGGCAAGCGCCAGCCTCCCAGCACCTCCTTTTGCTCTAGAGAATCTGCCACGCTCCAAACGCAGAAGCCCAGCTCTGCCTGAGTACAAGCCCCAGCACGCGATACCACTCCGAGCGCTGGGAGCAGCGGTCCGTCTGTCTGGAGACAAAGCCGAGCTCTGTCCTGCTCTGGGCAAGGGCAGGCGAGGCCCCTCCAGCTCCCAGCAAGCTGCCGACTTGGCAGCCTTCAAGCACCTGCAGCCCAAACTCTCATCCTCACCCCGTGCACTGCCCCGACCCTCCTGCTGATCGTCCCACCACCATCCAGAAGGGCTGGGGGCTGCGTTCACACTTCACTTCAAGTTTCCTTCTGGTCGGAACGTCCTGCTGCAGCCTCATCAACGCCATCTGTAACACAGGAGCAGCTTCTTCCTCTTCAGATCAGTTCTTCGCACCTCCTCGCGGTGACCTTCAGCACCTACCCCTCGCAGGGATTCAGCGATGCTTGTGGGCACGGGTGCTGCGAGACGCTCCGGCTGGCACGGGCTGCCGGCTGCAACGCTGGTGCCGTGCCAGCAGCCGGCAGAGCGGGAAGGCTGGCAGGCGCGGGCAGGGCGAGGAGCATGGGAAGGCGCCCAAACCACACAAAAGCCCAGGGCAGTTTGGGGAGGAGAGCGGCCGATAAGGCACAGCTACCTGGGCGGGTTGTGGCTCCCCGGGCAGGAACAGGCAGATGCAGCCCCAGCTTGCCAAAGGCAAACAGCAGCCAGCCACAGCTCGTCTTCCCTCCGTGGCCCTTGAACAACTGCCCTTCTGTTCGGGTGCCCCGCGCCGGGGGGGCTGTTTCATCCGAGGGAACAAAGGCCCGCAGAGGGCTCGTTTGGTACACGCTCCCCTCCAGCTCCTCCATGCACCAGCCCCGATGGGATGAACGCAGCCTTTCAGTGCCGCGGCCACCTCCAGGCCAGGCGCTCGCAGCGGGGGGGGGGGAGGCGGGCGAAGGGAGGCTGCAGCTCTGTGAGCCTTCCCCTCTCCATTTCTGAATCGTGCGAGTCAGAGACCCGAGCCCAGAGCCACCGACGTCAAACTGGATTACGTTACCGGTCGGAGAAATCCGGCACGTGCCTTTTTGCAGCAGCCAGGACCTGATGATTTTGGAGGAAAGCAATGAGGTCCGGGACGAACCCAGGAAGCAAACAGCTTGGCGGGGAAGGGAGCTCCCTGCCCACCCCACGGGCAAAAAGCAGGAGGCTGTTCTTGCCCTCAGCCCCCCCCAAGCCCACGACAGCAGGAGCATGAGGTTAATGCAGGTACAGCTCCCTCCAGGACAGACGCGGCACAACGTTAGGTGGACAGGCTTGTGTCCACCCTAGCCCTTCCGCGTGACCCTGGGACCAAATAACGACCCCCACACCCTTCCCTACGTTTTTTCCTTCCTTGCAGAAGCTCAGCCAGGCTCCTGAGCTTCCTGCTGTCATCTCATCCATCCATCCGCTTCTTCTGGAGGGCTGAGACCGCTTCACGGCTCCAGGCTACGTGCCTGACACCTCTCAGGGGTGCAAGTGATTTGCCATGAAACACTAGACCGAGCTCCCGCCTCTTCAGCCAAAAAAAGTCCAGGGAGCAATGCAGAAGGGTTGCTCTGGAAAAATCCCTGCTCTGGAAAAATCCCTGCTCTGGTTCCTCTTACTCTTCTCTGCTCTTAAAAAAAAAACAAAAACAAAACAAAACAAAACAACCAAAAAAAAACCCAAGAAGAAATTCACCACCTACCAACGCCTTTCCCACCTCACCCTCAACATACCTGCACCTGGAAACGTGCCTGCTCCGAACAGAGCACCCAAGGGCTCTGCCAGGCCCTCCTACCTCACGTCGCCGCAGCACAGAGTACAAGAGGCCGGCTTCCTTGATGGCAAAATCACTTCTCCAGGGTCTCTTCCCAAAAGAGATGAAGAGGAGAGGACCGAGGACCACGGATCTAGGCACAGCCAAAGCTGGATGCTACCCCCCTTCATGCAGCATGGCATCCCGAGAGCCCCAAAACAAAGTCACCCAATACCTGCACTTGGAGAAGGACCTAAACCAACATCCCTGGGAGCAAGGGTGCTCAGCTACCGCAGTGTCAGGAGCACCCCAAACCCGGGTAAAGGTGCTGCTCTCCTTTCTTAAGCTTGGCACTATCGAAGAGCCAGGGCTGCTGTGCTCTCCCTGCTGGGACAGCAACACTCCAGCCAAGGGGCTCAGGCATTTCTGTTCGGATTTTGGCCAACCTCGCTGGGATTTTGCCCTCTCTTTGGAGAGGGTAAGCAGGCAGGATAGCTGTTACCCACACTTGTGGGAAACGGAGACGGGGGAAGCTGGGGAGCAGACAGGGAGCAAAGGGAGAGTTTGGCTGGGTACCTACCGAGAACTTTGGGTTCCACCACTCCACACCATCCTCCAAGCTCTTCATGGCTCCAGGGCTATAAATAGCCTCAATTTAAACAACGAAGAGGCTTTGTGATTGAGCAGAGTGCTGGAGCAGCCAGCATGGAAAGCGGATGGGCAGGACTGGAAGCCTCAGGCGGATGAAGCAGCGTTCCCACTGCCAGCTCCTTGGCACTGCGCACGTTCTTGAGCAAGACACTATTCCAGCCGCCGCGTGCTTTGGTGAGAACCGGCAAGCAAACAGTTACGAGCCCAATGTTCCCATCAAGCAGGTATCCACGACAACCTGCAGAATTCATTGCTCTACCAAATCCCAGCTGAACTTTGATGCCACAACGATTTCCAGAGGGAGCACAACCCACACAGGAACACATCCACCTCACCGCAGCCCCCGGGGGACACGGGCTCCGCTCCGGTGTGATGAACAGGCATGTCCTGAAGATCAGAGCTGATGTTAGTACCCCTGTGGTTTGGAAGAGTGGTCTCTCTTTCCCTCCTCTGTAGATATAGAGTCAGGGTAGATTTTGGCTATTCCCAGCTTCTTCACAGCCACACGTCCCTCTTCTTCGCATGGAGCCTTGGGAGGGGACTTGGACCAGCCGGACCCCAGAGGTCCCTTTCAACCTCAACCAGCCTGTGATTCTTGCAAGGTGCGAAGCCAACTCTCCGAGCACACCCAAAACCAAGCAGGTTGGCAATAAAAACCAGGGAATGGTGCCTGCCCCAACCCCCAGCCCCAGCTCTGCTGGGGTAACTGCACCCCAAGAGCAGGGACACTGGCCCCCCGAGGCTGTTGGACCTCCTGAGGCTGACGCCGGACCCAAGGTCTGATGACAGAAAACAGAAGCAGGGAAACCCTGCAGAGCCACCTGATGCCTTATCGCTGGCTTTTCTTCCCAGACACCTCACTTCTCCTCTGGGCCTTGCTTTCCCCAAGTAGCACGTCCTCTAGATACCAGTTCTGCTTATGCCACACTGGGAGCTGAAGTGCCACAGCACAGGAGGGAGGGAAGGACCCGCACGCAACCGCATCCCCCCCCATATGGCTCCCTGCCGCTCACCGAGATGCCAGCGTCCCCTTATTAACATCCTCACCAGCCTCAAGAGGGCTCAGGACTGGGACAGGACCCTGTGATGCCACCCCGCAGTTCCCACTTGCTTCTTTTCACACATTTAAGCCACAGGGTTCACAAACACCCAGGTCATGGATGCCTCGCTCCGGTTTCACTCCAGAATTGAGTGGTGCTTTTGGGGAGCGGGGGGCAGGTACAGCAAGTGGTCTCCCACCGGCTGCCAATGACAAAAGCAGGTCTCCTCACTTCCCTCTAAAAGCAGAGGGATTTATGCATTTTTAGAATAAAAAAAAAAAAAAAGTCCGTTCCTCCCTCCACAGCCATTGAGGCCCAGAGGCATTTCATTCTGAAGATGCTTTCATAGAAAAATACAAAGCTTTTGCAGAATGCTGCGGGAAACCCCCGAAAATGTATATTCTCTGTAAAAGCAAGGAGTTCAGAGAGCTTCAGCCAAACTGAGCGGTGGGCAGAGACACTTAGATTCAGTTGCACGGATCAGGCCCCATCCCTGGAAACATCCAAGGCCAGGTTGGACGGGGCTGTGAGCAACCTGATCTGGTTAGCGGTGTCCCTGCTCCTGCAGGGGGGTTGGGCTGGGTGACCTCTAGGGGTCCCTTCCCACCCAAAACATTCTACGGTTCCATGATCTTGCAATGCTTCCCCCCAAAAGCCTCTCCTGAGTGGAGCGAGCTCAAGCAATTCTCAGTGCTATGAACCTTTCACAAAACATCCAAAGCCCTTTGCAACCCAGGAATGCTCCCAGCCCACCAGCCTGGTGCTAACACGTACCCAGCTCTGGCGGAGACCTCCCTGAAAGGGCCACAGCAACCCAGTAGGGAAGAGTGCCATCAAGATCCCATTCATTTTTGCATCCCATCAAGAATTTGACCAGGACAGGACCCTGTTGTCCCTCTTTATGAATGCTGGGGAATGAAGACCAGGTGAACAGAAACACTCCCTTAAATCTCATCTGGGAGACAGTTCAGTGCCCTAATTCCCTCCTAACACCTTACAGCCATGGAAGGATGCACACCAGAGAGCTGCCACCACTGCTTCCAGCAGGAGAAGCCACCAGGAGCCCACGGCTCCCAAACCATTCAACTGCAGCAGCAGGAGCCACGTCCTGCCACCAGCACCCCGACTCGTGGCACTGCACCTTGCTGCTCTCAGCTTCGTGAAGGGTTTGGCATGTCGGGAAGCTTGGCCGCGATGGGTCTGAAGGCTCTCATCCTCACCCAGGCCAAACACCTTTAAGCATACAAGCAAGGAGGAGCCCACGGGGACTTGTAACTAAGCTAGAATTTGTCTGGCTATACACAGCTACCATGGATGTATTTAAAAGCAACATCTTTGCCCTAAGCAGAGATTTCGGCAGTAAGATCCCTCTAACTAGCACGCATGTAACGCTTGGTACCTCTCGTCTAAGTAGCTGTGTCCTCCTGGCAGGCTGGGGAAGGCAGGGACACGCTCCTTTTTAAAAGGTGGGACGCTGACACATAGAAAGAGATTGTGCAGCCTGGTCCAGAAGAGCCCAGGGACTCAAAGCTGGATGTCACAAATCTACTGCTTTTACCATTGAGGCCCTTTTTCTTCTCCCTCTTCAGCAGCCAGGGAACTCCAGACCACCAGCCTCACCCAGGCAACAGGAGACCACGCAGCCTCCTCCCAAGATCTTCTAAAATCCTGAAAGCCAAACAGCACCGATTTCATCCCTTATTCCCACCCCACCGCGAGGGAAGCCTCCCCCAGTTCCCCCACCAAGCACAGACCAAAGTCACCCGTGAAGCACCCGCGTCCCTGTTTTCCTGCCAAGGAAGGTTTGCGTTCATCCCTGTGACAGACCGGAGCGGGCTTGGCTCCGCGCCGCGCTAGAGCAGCCGCAGCGTCGTCAGCTCTGAAGGCAGCCGCGGGCAGGGACAGGAAATCAGCAGGAAAAGCAAAGTCTATCCCAGAACTGTTCAGCCTCCCCAGTTCTGCACTTCCTTCCTGCTACAGCACTCCAGGGACAAAGACGTTCCGAGGCAGAGCTACCTACCCTGACTTGTTCTATTGACTCACTTCATTTTTTAAAGGAATATATTTACCTGTTCCTCTCTGGAACCCAATCATCCGCTGCTTCTTCACCCTATTGTTCCACCCGTCTCGCCATGGGAACCGCAGGCGCTTTGATGCCTGACAGCCTGGCTGATCTCAGCAGGTCTTTTGAACCCACTTCCATAATCACTGCCTAAAGCAGGTTCTTCCCACGCAATTCACTGCTCAGTGAATCACGGCCAGTGATTTTCCTGTCTCCAGGAACCATGTGGCACCTAGCCGGGATGAGATCTCTTCTCCCTTTAGCGGGGGAAATACATAATTATCAGCAATTAACAGGACACTGGCTTTATCTGCACCGAGACCGGCAGTTCCTGCTCTTGCCCCAACATCCGCTCCACCACGAAGGCTGGTTGTTCAGGAAATTTATTTCCACGTGTGAAGATTTCTCAAGCTCCTCCAAGCTACCGAGGTGGACTCAGGAGCAGTCTCAGGGGGCACGCATGAGGCTGCAGGGACTCAGCCTCTCCAGTGCCTGGTGCCAGCTTTGCACTGGAAGCTCCTCAAGCTCAGCGCTGGCTGTCCACGGGCGTACCCGGGTGTTTGTCTGTGAGCCGTCCACACCTTCCCCGACTCTTCAAGACAGCAGGGGAAAGAGCAGCAGTCCGGACGGAATAATTGCAGGACCCCTCTAAAATAGAGGGGCCGGAGCTACGCAGCACAGGCTGCCCACCAGAGCCGTGGGCCGGCCACAAAGGTTGGTACACACAGCAACGGGTGGTGGCAACTGCACAAAACGGCCTTCTGAAAGGCCTCTTGGGTGTTGCTAGGAACTCAAGCCCGTGACCGAGAGCAAAGACAACAGCTAATTGGTTTCGTTACCCGCTCAAGGAAACCCAAGACAGGGCGACAAAGGAGCGAAGCGTGACGCCGCTTGCCTCGGAGTCTCCCGGAGTCATGCACCCGACACCGGGAAGCAGATTCCGGGACTCGCAGCAGCAGCAAGGCAAGAAAACAAGGACTACACGACAGATACTACATGACCATCACAGCAAACGCCTCCAGTGGAAAGCCACAACAGCTCGGGGACACTCAGAAGCAAGCAGCTATTCCTAAAAGACTAGCGGCTCCAAACGGACTCAAGCAAGTACAAACACCCAACCAGGCTGGAATCTACACAAAGCAGGCATTAGGCAAAGGCTCCGATATTATTAGCACAAAACACGGCAGCTCCTGTAGCCAAGCCCCCGGGGCAGAGGATTTTGGATGCTTTTGACATAGCTCTCAACCTGTCGGAGACTGAATGCAGGACACCAGCCCTCCAACACGGAGAGAGATTCCCCACTGCAAGCGGCTGATTGGGAAGGGGCAGAGGCAATGACTCAGGGACACATCTGAGGCGCCGATTTCATCGAGGAGGGATGGAAATTGAGGGTTAGAAACCCTGAGCTCTTTTTCAGAGCAATCCTGTTTTGGCATGTTTCGTTCCCCTGGATCTGGTATTCAAAGCGTTCCACTGCTTTTGCATGAAAACAGCTTCTCTTGCTCTTCTGAGCTCAGAAACTTGCATCTTGTTGCCACCCAACCTGGAGTCACAACCCCCCTACAGCGTAGTTGGGAGCTCAGAAGGAAGAGGAGCCACAAGAAGATGGCAAACGCATTAAAGGAACCGAGATCCCCTTCCCAAGCAGCCACCTTCACAATTTAGGCGAGTGAGGAAGAGCTGGGATGGGTCCTGCAGTCCCTTTGCAGGAGACACCAGCAGCCCTGTAAAAAGGACGTGGCTCGGCATCACTCGAATCGGTGGAAATTTGGCTCTAGCTTTCACGAGGAATTGAACTGAGCCTCTGCATGAAAGGACCCGACACACAAGAGGATGCAAAGCAACTTATCTCCCAAACGCACCGCCCCGGATTCAAGCGGAGAGGTAAGCAGGCTCGCAGGCTCCTTCCCCTCCTCCTTACCTTCGCACCCGGTGGTGTAAATGCTGATGCTGCCGCGTTATAAGGGCACTTTCCCAAACGGGGCCACTGTGACTACTCCTATACCAGCTCACGGCTGGGTGCCCCGGGTAGGGTGCGCTAGTGAAGCCATGGTCCGACTCCGTCTCTGCGGCCAGCGATGAGGCAGAGCTCCCCATGGTTCCCCCCTACCCAGGCCACGCTGAGATTTATCCTAGGTTAGGTCCAAGCCAGTGGCACGGGCAGTTCGGGTGGAATAGGCGAGGCGCTGCGGCATGGGCTGCTGTAAAGATCCCAACACACTGGAGAAAGGAAGGTCGGTTCTGATCGAGCGTTAAAAAAAAAAAAAAGAGAAAGGGGGAAAAAAAAAAAAAGGAAAGAAAAAGAGAGAAAGATAAGGTATGATTTAAGCAACAACCTTCCATTTTTAGAAGCCTATCAATGCATGCTCTGACCGGGATGCCCATCCCAGCACTTACTGGGATGGGAAGGGCTGTTTCACTGAAGCCAGCTTTTACTGCCTGGAGGTGGGGAATATGGGGGTTCTAGGAGAGGCTCCCCCCAGTTAAGCACCAGGAGTTCCCAGGCATAGGGAAGCAGCCTGGCCAGCGGAGGACAGCACACCAGGGCCCAGCAGAAAGCCCTTGCCACCATGGTAAAGCAGCGGCAAAGGGGGCAAGCAAGAGCAGCTCAGAGCCCAAACCCTTGGGAGTCACACGCACAAAGGTTCTTCTGGAAGCTCCAGGCTCCGACTGGCACACCCGGATTTCAGTCACCTCAGCTACAAGGAGTATAACTTGATGGCTTGTGGTGAGATTTTATTTTTCTTGTATGCAAACCAAAAGATCCCTCTGCTCCTGGTTCCCCACTAACACCGCAATAGGGCTGGAAAGGGGCGGACGGGGCGGCTGCGCAAGCGTGGCCTCTGCGGCTGTCTCACACAGGGCAATGAAATACTTTCATCTCACGCCAATTTTTAGCTGATACTGAGCATCCCCCTACCCACAGAAGCAGGTTTGGGGCTTGGCCTGTTCTTCCTTTTCTCTCTCTCTCTCTTTCCTACTTTTTAGAACTCATTCTTCGAGCATCCTCACAGTTAAACCACGGAAACATTTCGCCTCCTCTAGTATACAAAGACGTTTAAGCATACACATGTCTCTCCTTAAAGGAAAAAGTCAGGGCAATCGGGATGCATGTCAGGAGGAGCGGATCAAGGGAACATTTAACAGAGCAAAAAAGAAGAAACGAGGAAGAAGAAAAAAAAAAAAATAGCACAGCTGAGCTTATTCAATTACCCACCAGGATTTATAGGGATGAATGAACTGTAGAAGGACCTTTGCGAAGAAACTACTTTGTGTAGTAAAAAGGCTGAAACAAAGACTCCTAAAATACAGTTTTTCAATCCCAGGATTGTTCTAAGGGATCAGGAAAGGCCTTGATAGATAACAGTGGCTCCAGGTGCGGTTCTGCTGCGAGCTTAACACCGGAACGCGCCGGCCTTAGGCCATTAGCTGGGGAACGTTAACTGCTCTGCCGTGGTCTCTGCAACCTGCAAAGCCTGGGCTAACAAAATAAAACTGAAATAGAGTCCAAGAACATGATTTTCCCTACCTGGATTTCCTGGTTTTAATTGGGCTGCCTAACTGCTGTGCATCAGCCACCACCTCTCCACGCTCTGCCTCCCGCTACCTGCCCGACAGCACGATGGCGCCGATTCCCGCAGATCCAGCCAAAACGGGTCCCTGGCACCGCCGCTCCCATTTCCTGCTCTTCGAGCGGTCGATTTGTACCAAATCCGATTTTCTGGCTAAATGAAAGCCATGCGATGCGAGGGGAAGAGTACTCCCAAGTGCCATCAGCTCAAGCCTAACTGGAGACATCAGCGGTCCCACACCTACGGCACCGCTGGCTTTTGTGCCGCAGCCCTCGGCGGCGCCCCCATCGCGAGCGCGGTACGTGCTCCGGCAACCGCGCTGCACGGCAAAGGCACGGGGGGGATGCAACTAAGAGACCTGCTAGAAGAACAAACCCTCTCTCTCACCTCAAGGCTTGGTTTCTACCACGATAATGTAAATAAATAAAGGCAAGATGGGTAGAAACACAGCCCCGTACAGCGCACCGCAGGCGGAGCGAAGCAGAAGGCAGGATGCTCAGCCAGTTAATAGCGTTCTTCCCCCCTCGAGCAGGGCTGAACTGCCAAATAAAGCAATTCCACAGGCTGGTTCGAGACCACTTCCTCAGCTGACTCTCCAGCTGGAAAAGCAGAACCCTTTGCTTCCTCCTCCTACACACGGAAACGCCAGTTTTAGCTCACCACAACAGGCGAGAGACATGCCTGCTGCCCGCATCACTGCTGGCTCCCGATGTGTCGCTTGTGCCTTGGCCCGTCCTCCTCCGCCAGGGCTGCTCCGGGGAGCCTGAGCTGGCTGCTCAACGCAAACGCTCTGCGGGGAGAGGAGAGGCTGGGAGCCCTGCTTTAAAAGCCCCCCCCGGCGGGTGGAGCTGGGGAGAGGAAGGCATCTATAAATAGGGGGAGGATAACCTCGCTAAGTCGTAGTGATCTCCAAGACTGTCTGGTCTAAGTGGGCTGCTTGGCTGCGAGTGCCGCGTGAAATCGGATTTCTCCAGGCAAAGCAGTAAATCCTTTCCTTCAGGGTCACCCCTCACGCCAGGTGAGAGCAGCCAATGAACGATATTTAGGGGGGGAATGTTGGCCCACGGAGGGGAGAAGGCAAACCTGCTCCAGAACAGGAGGAGCGGCAGCGTTACGGCTCGGCGTAAAGCGTGTATGTGCTCGCCGTGCTGAGCCACAAAACGCCTTTGGCAAACACCGAGCGATGGAAGAGCCTGCGAGAAGGAAAGGTGAGAACAAAAAAACTACATTCTAGCAAGGGAAGGGGTTGATTAACAAAGCCGACGAAGAAGAAAACCTCTCTGGAAGCACCCAGCCTTGGTTTTGAGGAACTTCTCCCAGCGGGCAGGGGGATGCCCCAGGAGATGCCCTGCAGGCACATCGCTGCGGAACAGGGAAGGCTTCGGCCGCCGAAGGGGAGCAAACTGCCAGGAGCTCCTCTGCCCTGGCAGGAGGGAGCAGGATTCTCCTCCTGATTAATAAAACACCGCTTCCACCTAACTAACCAGGAGAGGAAGCAACAACGCAAACAGATTGAAGTGTCTTGAGAAGGGCGGATCTCACCCATGGAAATGAACAGTTAAGCACCTTAGCAAGATGCTGAGTTTGGATTTTGGGGGTTTTTTTTGTCCCTTGCAGCTGCAATAATTACCAGGTTTCAACTGACGCTGTTTAACTGCTCCCAAAAATACTGCTTCCAAAAGAAACCCAGATTTGATCGCTCCACCCCCAAGCCACCTGCACCCACTTACCCTGATCCGTTGTACTTGATGCAGACCTCTCCTCAAATTGTCCCCCCCAGCACCCGGGGTAGCGGGCATTTACAGAGAGTTCAGGACAGCGGAGCATTCCCATGGAGCCTCCTCCTGCTGCCGGCACAGCGGAGCAGCCTCCTGGATGCTTCCAGACAAGTCAGCAGTGCTGACCCCTCAGGCCCCAGCTCTGCTCTGCCACACCACCCACAGCGAAGCAGGCAGGAAGGGTGGGAATCTGGGTCTGCCCAAACTCCTTTCCTTCCCTCTGGCTCCCAAAGTAGGCTTTGGCTCTGCAGAGAGCCAAAAAAAAAAAAAAGAAAAAAAAGTGGAACTAGCCCACGTGTTTCAATGTACCTAGGAAGTTGCAGGATCAACTTTTCCTAGCATCCTCCTAGGATCAGCCCCAAGCTCTTCCCTCTGGCACGCAGCAGGTCCCTGGAGCTGCTCCAGCCCACTGAGGAAAGCGGGGAGGCAGACTGACCTGCACTGGTCCCCCCCTTGTGATGGGATATCCCCCCACGCTCCTTTTCTTATTAATTTATCCGTCCATGCAGCATGAGCCAGCTCAGCTCCTGCCTGAGTTTTCCAACCTCTCTTGGTTCTCAGGCTCCAGGACAAGACTTTGTCACTTCATTAATTCCTCCACTCCCCCAGCCTATAAATGAAGCCACCTCTGAGCTACTCCCTTGCTCCAGGGAAGATCCAGGAATGAAAACACAGCCACCCCACACACCAAACAGCTCTCGTCTGAGGTGCTGGGCCAGCAGCTGGCCCAGGAGAAGGCACACGGTGTACCTGGGGGGAAAAACATCGCTCGGAGCTGTGCCCAGAGGAAGCCACATAGCAGGAGGCTTAATTCTAGGATTGATGCTGCAAGTACCAGCCCTCTGCTGAGTGAACTCCCCTGCCTGGGGACATGTGGGACCTGGTACCTCCCTCACCAGCAGAGGAGGAGCTCTCTCACTCACATGTAACCTGCTGCTTGAATGGAGAAATAAGGGTTCCTGAAGAGCTCTGAATGTCCAGCCCCCCCTCTCCCCTCCAGCCCTGGCAGGAGCAGCCTCCTCTCTGGAGCCTGCAGGACATAACTCACCCATCCAAAACGCAAAGGAGTGCAGGGGCAGGTGAGTGCAGCTGGAGGGGCTGTGGGTGGCTTGGGGCACCAAACCGGAGACCACTTCATACATCATGCAGACAGGGCAGACCCTTGACCCTCAACCCATCTTGCCACCAGGCAGAGGAGATCTCCCCACCTACCACTGGAGCAGACGCGTGCTCACAGGGGCCCGGGGTACGCAGGGAACAGCGTGCAGGGAGGGGTAAGGTACCCAGCGTGAGACATGTCAGCCTAAGAAGGTTATAAAGTCACAGAGGATATGTGAAATCCATAACTCGATTAGTTATAGGTAACTAAAGAAGGATGCAGAGTAGAGGCCTGATGGTGTGTCATGCCAACCAAGCAAGGGAAAAAAAAGCTCAAGCATTTGTGTGCGCAGTAAATGACACACAGCCAGGCTCCCCGCTCTGCAGGGCAGGGGGCAGAACCCAAGGACATGCAAAGCCAGGTACCAGCACCAAGCAGAGCACGACTTGTATTCGCCATGCTGAGAGGACCCTAAGAAAGAAGTAACCCTAAGGGAAGAAGGGAGAACAATCTCTCTTCTTCCCCAAGGCAGGGAGGAAAGAGCAGACAAGCCACAAGACATCCACCTCCGACAGATGCAGGACAGGTTGAAATCCAAGATTCTAAACACTGACCCAACGAGAGCTCTACGGCTCCGGTGCAGCCAGAGATCCCGTGATCACCCGCAGGACCCCTGCTGCAAAGCAGCCAAGCAAACTGGAATTGCTCCATGCCGAGCAGGTGCCTTGCACAAAGCTGGTGTCTTGGGCGACAAAGTTTTGCTGCTCTTTCTTCCTGTCCTTGCTCCTCCCGAGTGCTGCAGTCTTGGCAAGAAATTACGGTGTCAGCAAGCTCCAGTTCCTTGCAAAGTTTCTGGCAGGGAGGGGTGGGAAGGTACCTCCAAGGACAGACTGAGGCATAGGTATAACAGGAAGGACAGGCCAGCGGTTGGCACGCTCAGCTGGGACGTGGGAGGCTTTTTCAGCCCTTGTGCTCTACCACAGAGCTTCCCGTGTGACTCGGGGCACAGTCCCGTGACTCAGAAAGCACTGCCCTACCTCCCAGGGCCAAGAAGTCGTCGGGTTTGCAAGGCACTAGGACGACAGGCAGTGCGCGAGCACTGCAGACGGGAGGACAGGGAAAACGGAGAGAAGGGCAGAACTTACCCAAACATTATGGGGCAGCAGGGCTGAGAGAAGAGAGGCAAGTCAGATGTTCCAGCCTTAGAGGGAATCTAAGGGACTGGAAGCTGCAAATGAGCTGTTTTCCAAATCACGGTGAGAAATAAGATTGGTGCGCTACTTGCGGAGATATCATTAGATGAAATTAGCTGCCTGGAAACAGATTTCCAGATGGGCTATTAACGAGGTAACAAGATAATTTAACCGGGAGTCCTAGACCAGCGCAGAACGGGACCTCATGCTTCATGCTACACTTCAGCAAAGTCCCCAACAGCAGCACATCTTTCTGGCCACGGTCATTAACATGCAAAGGCAAGCTTGAGGATCTTTACCTTCTTTCAGCTGCCTTGAAACTGGTTCTGGCCCAACTTTTAACACAGAAGAAACTCATACACAGCAGCTGAGTTGGGCTGAGCTGCATTTAATGCCCAGCACTGACTCTTCATAAGTATGCAGGCAGAGGAAGAGGTGTCCAAAGCCTGAAGCGAAAGATTGATAGGAAAAGTAGATTTATTGTAGAGCCAGCTTAGCCACAAAGCAACCAGCGTCAAAGTCGGAAGAAAGTTTCCTCTTCTGCCTTGCACAGGACGCTGCAAACCAGTGACAGATTATCCAGGGAGCTACTGGAAATCTAGCAATGTCACTTTGAGAGAGGGGATTATACAGATTTGAAAGGGCAATCAACACCTTAATTACAAGCTATGGGGAGAAAAAGAGGGAGAAGCAGTGGACAGGAAGGTTTCTCCAAAATAAGTGTTAGCTTCAAACCCCATCTCCATTGACAACTGAAGAGCAGGAAGGTCCTTCTCTGAGCAAGCACGAAAACAGCAACAAAGGCACTGGCCAAGCAGGATCTGAGTGCACACACGCTAAAAAAACCACCCAAACGCAAACGAAAACCAAATCTCTAAAACCCCAGTGCTCTATTAAGCCAATTAACATTGCTCCAGTGAGGTGCGACGAGCCCCTTGCACCCTCCAGTTCACCAGCGACGGCGGCTGGCTTTCCAGCGCGGCGTTAACGGCAGCGTGTGTGGGCTGGCGTGCTTGGGCTCATTAGCAACATCACGGTAATGCCACAGACAGACAGACACGGGGAAGAAACAAAACAAGCCAAGCCACAGCATCTCATCTGGGGAAGCTTTACCAGCAGAGCTAATTTCCAGATCTTTTCCTCTCTGTATTTTATAATCCTTGTAGCAGAGCTCTGTCATCCCACTCAGCCCACAGACTGCCCCGTCTGGCAAACATGCCAGGCTGAAGAATCACCTCGAGAGACTGCCTGCCGAGGCCAGTTGCATTGTAAAACCAGAAAGCTTTTACTTGCCTGCTACCAATATGCTATAGATTTAATGGGAAGGAGCATAAGCAGGGACGCTTTGCAGGAAGAACGCACGCACGGGACTCTTGCCAGGAAAAATGTGTCTTGAGTAACACATGTGCTCTTAGTTTCCTCTTTTTTTTCAGAAAGGTTTAACCACACTCTGGGCTACCCAGCAGCAATAAAACAATCCCCCCCCCCCCCCCCCCCCCTTTCTCACTTAGAGCAGAGTGTTGATTGGTAAACAGCAGATCTTCCTGTCTGAGGCTGTGCCAGCCTGTGCAGAACAGAACTGTTGTTATTGCACATTCACAGCTAGAGATAAACATGAATAAGAGCCACGAGGAAGAGCCAGGCACTGGCTCTTCAATGCATTGCTTTATCAGGTTCACCTTGAGTCGACTGTTTCTGACAACATCTCTCCCTCCTGAAGGGGCAAGATGGCAAAAGCAGCAAGGACAAACATTAAAAAAAAAAAAAAAGACGACAGAAGCGACAGTAGCGCAAAAAGTGCTCTTCTGTACTCGCTAACATCCACAAACTGTGCAGCTCGCAACCCCACCTGTGCTTAAAACACTCAAAAGCACAACACGGAAATAAATGGGGCCCAGCAAAACCAACCTCCCAAAAAGAAGCGATGGAAAAAACAAAGCAGCTTTCAACACATTTCTCAGGACAAATCTGCATCGAGAGCCACGACTGGTGCAGGACATAAAGGTTACAGCAAACCAGGGGAGGAAAAAAAATTTGCAAGTCATCTCTCGTCTGCAAGATGACACTCTGCAACGGCACAAGGAGAATAACCCAGCCCAGGAAAGCTGGGTACTGGAAGTCAGAGGAGGGTTTCTAACCTTTCAGGGAGCAGACCTCTGGACCAGCTGCTCCAGAAGCACTGGGGAAAAAAGCAGAGAGTTAGTTCCAACAGAGAGCTCCTGGAGAAGCTCATGACCTGCGCAGGACGACTGTCTTCAGCAGCAGTGAACAGGCCTTGCTGACTGATGACAGTCCTCCGATCACTCAGCAAGCCGAATTCGTGGGGGGCCACGGGTGCCCAGGCACAGCACAAACACGAGGTCATACCCAAAAGGACATCAGGGATTGTACCTTCAGATCATGCTAAGCTGCCAGATAAGCAGAGGAAGAGCTGGCCACTGCGGAAGGGGAGGGAAGGGAAGAGAGCTGCAGCAAGAAGCAGGGTCTCACAGCCAGTGAAAACCCAGGGCATGGGCTTGGAAAGTAAAGTCTCAGAGACAGGGGGTGCAGGAGACGTCCCCCGAGCATGCTGTCCCTCCCCAGGCACTCCAGCCACAGCCTTAATTCTAACACAGATCAGACAGACGGTAAACACGTAATTCATCCACGCCACATCCAGCTGCGTCCCTTGCTCCCCATCGTCACCACGCTGCCCTGTCCAGAGCCACACGGCCTCTTCACACAAGGGCACCAGTACCTGGGTGTCTCCTCCTGCCATTTTAACACGATTTGGCCTTTCCTGGCTTTAATCAGGCACCACGTCCCAATTTCCAACCAACTGGCCTAGATTTAAACCACCATGTCCCTGGCTGTGCCTCAGGCAAGCGCAGAGGTAGGATAAGCCTGACAGACAACAGTGGCATTTGGCATTTCCACCAGAAACCACCAGGAGATAAAAGCGTAGGAATCGCCGAGAACTGCGCTAGAGGCTGCTGCCTTCCCCACGAGCACAGGGAACCAGGAGAGCACGGAGGGGTGGGACAGGGGGAGCGAAACCCAGAGGGGGCAAGAAGATAGTTCCTCTTCCAGCACAGCTCGGTGCCATAACCTAACGGAGAAGCATCACGTTACCGCTCACCCCTCTCCACCTCCAGATTGCACCCGTACTCTGTCCTGGGCGATCCCGAAAAACACGTGAATCCTTCTGCCCACTGGTGTCGTAGCCGTGCCACTATTTCTGTTAGGAGATAATACTGTCATTGGAATGACACGATCGGAATAACACCTGGTACAGCTGAAGTGACAGATACAACAGTGCCTGACGCCACGAGGATACCGCCCTCTCCTCACCGGAGGGGCTGTACTGGCTTACCGTCTCCATCACAAGCGGCTCCTCTTCAGCTACACCGATACAGCTCCAACTGTAGGATGCGTTCAATTACGCAACGCCTTAAGCGATATTTGCCCACGAGAGCAGTTATTTGAACAAATATAATGATGGCAGAAGGAAAATGCTGTACGCTGAGATGAGAGGGCTGAACCGTAACGCAGATGCTTTGAGTAAGAAACTGCTTTTGCTACAGCAAAGCCAGCCCGAACGGCCACCCAGGGCACCTCCCCGCACAGCGATGGAGCACCTCTTCACCGAGACCAGCTGGCTGCATCCTGCACCCCCGTTAACCCAAACGGGCAGATGGAGAGGAGATCACGTAACAGGAGCCCGCTCTCAAATGCCTTGCAAGACACATCCCGAGCCCCAGACCCCCCAGCCTTCCCTCCACCAGGCTCCGCTTACTAAAGCGCCTCGTGCGGCAGGGTCCGGCGACGGGAACGAGGGCTGCGAGCACCTGCAGCAGCATTCACAACACGCTCCAAGGCTGCGTCAAAACCAGTCCAAGAGCAAGGAACGTTACTTCATCCCTCCCACAGCTGAGAGCTAGCCGTGGCGCAGATCTCAGCCGACGCCTGCCTGGTGACAGTCACCGCTCCAAGACCAGAGTGCTCACAGCCTGGCTTCATTGACCCCAAACCACAAGAGATCCCTGCAGACCTTCTGCTGAGGCTGGACACCAAAGGCACACGGAGATTCCTGCTAACCCATAAGCACCTAGGCGGACCAGATCAGCCACCACACAGCACACCAGCGACCACTCGATTAATCCAAAGCCCTGGCCTGGGATAAGGCCACATCAGCCTTGCTCATTCAAACACGGGGACACCACCACCAGATGCTTTCCTGCAGTGGACACCGCAAGCGTATCCTGAAGGCACAAGCTCGGACTGGCTTCCCACCACCTCGTCCTGTCCCCACAGGGCGGGCTCTGAATCGCCAGGCTGAAAGCAGCCCCAGCCACGTAAGGCACAACACGGTCATCTCTGTGTCCCGGTCCCGGGCTGGGAACCGCCACTCGGCACTGTGGTTACTGCAGGCAAAGCAGCGCAGAGTTTCTTCGATGAATTTATTTCCCTGCCCTTGCACTGCCTCAAACACACCCTGGGACAGTCACGCAGTTTCCACGGCGTAAGACTGCGAGGTCCTGGAAGACCCCACATTTCCTCTTCCACTCTTCCTGTTTCCTCTTCACCATGAGAAAACGAGGGGACGCCGGTATCCCCACCCACAGGAGCACGCAGCCTTCACAAAGACAGCAAGGAGAAGGGAACACTCAAAGAAGGAAACAAAACAAGGAAAACCAGACAAGAACAAGAGGCGTGGGAGACAAGAAGCAGGGTCACGGTGCTTACAAGCCAGAGGAGGAAAGGTCTTTTTCCTTTCAGCCCCTCCCAGCCCAGCGCAGAGCCAACCACAGTCAGAAAAGCTGCTCACCCAAGACGGCTTCTGCTCTGCAGGTCCAATGTTGGTCCCAGTTGGTGCGAAGTCAGCCTGGCGTCCCTGGGGTCGAGCAGCTGCTGTTGGCACCAGCGGAGCAGCCCGGGTGGAGGAGCATGCTAGATGGTCTCTGCACACCGAGCCTGCTAGGAGGAGCCGCTGCTGCACCGAGCTGGTGAAGGGAGAGGAAAGAAAGGCACGTGAGAACGAATGGCTCCCGAGGCTCAGGGCTGATCAGCATTGCACCAGCACACGCAACCAACCTCACATTTGAGGTCACTCAGTCAGCATCCACTTGAACCACAGCTCTGAGAAGGCTCTGTGCTTCCCGCGGCATCCAGCTGGTGATGGGCTGGGGCTCGGTCCCACCCGGAGGCAGGAACCGGTCTGCTTTTGGGTCGACTCAGATTCTTCACTTGTCGTTTCAGAACCTTTGTTTGGTTCAGAACCCTTGACTTGATGGTTCTGTTCCCACCACTGGCCTTACTGCCTCTGACGGCGGCGGCTGCTTAGCATTCCGGTAAGAGCTGTCGTCGTACAGGTAACGCAACACCTCAAGAGCACAGCAGGATCTTAACGATAAGGATTCCGGACAGCTCTCGACAATTAGCAACAGGGCAGGATCTCCCAAGGGCTCTGGATGTGAACGCAGGGATGTCTGGAGGGGCACACTGCCTGAATGTTCAAATACAGAAACAGATGTTAATTACTCCACATGGCCAGGACATCGTTAGCAGTTACACCTACTGGAAATTCAAAAGCACAAATTCCTCTGGTTATGTCAAATGTGCCCATCCCACCCACAGAAGGCATGACGTTGGAATACCTGTCTTGGCAAACCTCCCTCCCCCGAGACATTTCCCCTTCCCCCTTCACACTCTCTGCTCTTGAAACAACCTGTTCTAATGAAATTCATACTTTGACAAAGTGTTGTCTCCTTTGGGATGGGCTTTTATCAGATGGACACAACAAGAACCCTTGTCCATAACTGGTTGGCTCACCAGCACACTCTCAGTTTCTCTACTTTTAGATTGGGGAGGGAGCAAATAAGGATTTAGCCAGAACAACGTGGTCGCTGAGCCTCTCCGGGAGCGCGGCAGAAGCACGCAAGAGCACCAGACCCAGTTCTGCCCCCACCACCTTGCCCGCTCTCCCCACAGCCCCACCATCGGGTGCAGCCCCTGGGGTGGGTGATGGGGAATTCACAAAGAGCTTTTCTCTTCCAGCACCACTGAGATTTCCAGGCAGTGGGGCAATGGGCACAACCTGAAGCAGAAGAGGTTCCAGTTGAATGGGAGGAAGAACTTGTTGAGTGTGAGGGTGCCCGAGCCCTGGCCCAGGCTGCCCAGGGGGGCTGTGGAGTCTCCTTCTCTGGAGATCTTCAACCCCCGCCTGGCCGCTGTCCTGTGCCCCCTGCTCTGGGTGAGCCTGCTTGGGCAGGGGGGTGGCACTGGGGGAGCTCCGGGGGGCCCTGCCAGCCCCTGCCATGCTGGGATTCTGTGAAAACACGACCTGTGGTGAACGCCTGGACACGTGCTGCTCATGGAACCAAACCAGCAAACAGAGAATGTTACGGAGAGGGCAAGAGACCCCCCTTGGGAACCAGTTAAAAAGTAAATAAGGGACTGATTAAGGTTCAAAAGGACCATCCCGATCCTTTTAAACCCAAGGGTCTGTACAGCACTGGCCACACAGGGAACTCCTGGCTGAGAGCATCTCCAAAGCACGCAGTCAAGCTGCTCCTGCTCACTGGAAAGGCTTAAGACTTAGGAGAGCCAAAGAGACAAACACCAGAGGACGGCACAGCCCAGGACAGCACACCCCACAAGTGCCCACATCAGTCTACGTGACACCACGTCATTTTTCTTGCAGAAGACGTGTTTGCGTACGCATGGGCAAGGAAGAGAAACCGCTTAACACCCAGCAGCTTAAAATAAAACCTGTGCTGAGATTCCAAGGACTGCCCGAGCTCTGTCCGCTGGCCTGAGTCGGGCAGGCCGGTGACCGATGCAGGCAAGCAGGAGAGCAAGACCTTGACCACAGCGGTGCTGCAGCCTCTCTGGAGAGCAGGGCTGCCATGGGGGGGAGGACACAGCCCAGCACACGAGGACCCTCGTGCCGTGCTCCCGCTTCCACGGACCAGCACAAGGACAGAGGGAGCTCATTTGGTACCCGGCACAGCTGTCGGAGTTACCTTCTCTGCAGACCTTGCTGCGGCAGGAGCAGAAGGACCTTCTGCTGTCAGAGGAACGCAACACGGCACAGGTTGGGAAGCTGCCTGTGATATCCTCAGTAAACCAAAATCATCTGGGCTGGCGCTGGGAACGAGATGCCAAAGGGGAAACTTTGGCGCTGCACGCTATAGAAATGCAGCTGGGCGATACCACCGGAGGGGGACGGCAGGTTTTTGTAAGGTCTCGGTCTCTCTTTTACCAAAGCAAATGTGTATTGAGAACCCTGCAGCTTTGGGAAGGGCTGCTAATCCCAGGACGGGGGCGAAATGCCAGCTTGGCCTCCCTGACACGGTGCAATCGCCACCCTCCGACGCTGTTCAGTCCCACAGCATTTAGCTAGCGCCCTGGCTTGCTACAAAAGGGGCTGCATTGCAGGAACAGAACAGCTATTTCTTTTTTTATGAACACACATTAGAGTTTACACCACTGGCAAAGCGCAGAGGCATGCATTTGTAGAGGAACAGAGAGATGGTTCCAATACCGGTTTAAATGGGCAAGCCTAAAGACTCGGCTTCAATTTTTAGAAATCAAACTTGATCATCTCAAGCTGGCAAAAATAGCCCCGCGTTCCCTCAAGTTATTTTCTTTTCAACTAGGCAGGGTACGGCACAATAGGAAATATCAGCAGTTATGTACTCAACCTCCAGAAACCCAAAGGGCCAATTCTAGCAACCCACGGCAGCGTTCCAACCCTCCCTGATCCATTTGCCGGAGTTAGGCTGAAAAGCGTGCTGCCCCCAAGCCATTCAGCAAACTCCACGTCCCGCTAATTACATCAATATAAATGTATTCTCTTGGCTGTCAAACATCGGCCGCCTGAACAGGACGAGGCTCTGCCATGTAAATGCAGGAACACAATTGCTCTTTCTGCTGGCGACACATTTCTTTGGATCTTATTTCCTTCCCAGGGCTCCCCCTTCTCCCTCCTGCCCGAGCACCAGCAGGTTTTTTTCCAGCGCGAAGAGGAAACGGCACACAAAACCCCTCCTCATCTTTTAAGAGACCGAACACGAGCAGATGTGGGGAACATCACCGGCATTTCCTACCAGCCAACCCGAGAGCTGCCAACGCGCGGGGAAGGGAGCTGCGAAGGCAAGAGTTAAATGTTTCTCAGGCGCAGGCAACAGCCCCTCTGCCTCCCTTGGCTTCCTCAGCTGCCATTGCTAAATACAAGGCAAGCATCAACGCTGCAAATAGCAACACGAGCGCGGCAGAAATGTGGTAGTAGCCTGCTCCTCCCTGCCCGGCTCGGTGACGGTGGCCTGCAAAGGGCTGCATGCTCCGGCAGGGTCCAAGAGCAGCCAGCGAGGAGGCAAACGCAGGAGGCTGCTGGGGAGCAGGCAGGCAGCACGTCTCTCTCCGAAGAGCGGGATTATGACGGAAAATGAGGAGGAAGCCACTGACTCACCTGTCCCACCCGCATAAGCAGCTTTCCCAAGGCTGCACTGTACGTGACCTTTCTCGGAGCCCCGCGCTCCGGCACATCGGCTGTTGGCAAGTTTGCTCCCAGCACTGGGCGCTAGGAGAGAACCATCTCGGCAGGACACCGGGCTCTGACCAGTGGCTTTCCAAACCTCTCCCAGCCCCCAGGTCTGACCGCAGGCAGCCACAACCCTTCGCTCCAGCCCCCCCTTGCTTCATAAAGACCCTCACTTAGAGAAATGCCACAGGATCCGTTCCTCCCCAGCCCGCTCTCTGCTCACAGAAAGGCTCAGAATGAACCTGGAAACAAACAGAAGCCTGGCTTCACGTGAAGCGGGAAGATGGAAGGAAAAAAGCGTTTCTCCCACCTGCACCTCACCTGAGAGCCGACCGGCACAGCCACGTCCACGCACGCCGGCCTGGGGACCAGCTGATGTTCTCTCTAGGTCTCACGTGCAACCACTGCAAACTTGGCAAGCTCTGACAAAACCTCCGGGCTGGATGAAAGCGCTGTATTTTCCACAAGATAAAGCCAATTGCGCTCAGCTGGCTGAGGCAGCACCAGGGCCCAGGCCATTTCCCTCTGCAAAGCCAGCGGTATTCAGAGAAAAGATAAAGAGCGCCCAGAGAAAAGATAAAGGGAGCCCCGGGGACCACGGCGGGGTAACCAGTGCATCCCACCAGGGCATCCCCCGGGTCACCCAGCCCTTCCGCTACCGCCAGCCGGCTCCAAGCCCAGGCAGGATGCCCGACCTTTTTTATGCGTAGCTTTAGCATTTCTGGTTTGTTTTTCGATATTTATTCTGATTCAAAAGACACTATGCCTGGCCCACGCCTCGGGTTCCCTTCTGCACCCAGTCATCAGGCTCAAGGAGGCTGCCGCCTCTCCTGCCAAAGCAAGATGGCTCAGCAAACCCAGCAAGTCACATCAAACCTTCAAAGGCCTCTCCAGCCCTCCAACCGCACCCGGGGAAGGGAGCAGTGTTGGGTCTTGCCTTCTGCCCTCAGCTGCAAAAGCCTTGGACACAAACAGAAGCTGATGCAACTTCAAACTCGTTACTATCCCCACGTACATAAAATCACGGTGATTTGAATCATGCCTCTCCAACACGTTACGCTACCGCAGCTCATTCCTCAGGCAGAGCTCAGTCCTGCTCCGGCTCACTCAGACACACAAGCCAGTCCGTTCGGCAGTGGGTCTCAAGAAACAGCCACGTAAAAATCACCAGCAGACTCACAGCATTGTAGGAGGCTGGTGGGCCACTCGGCCACCCTCCCACCACAGGTCTGCTCCAGGTTAGGGAAGGTGGCAGCTCGCAAAGAGCACGGCCCCTGAAGCTTAAGTCCCTACGAGTCCCAGGTGACGATGTGCAAAGGATGGCAAGGGCCGGGATCTGCAGCCCATCTCCATCAGCCGCGATCCGCACCACTCATCTCCACCTCGGCTCCCTCTAAACCAGCCTCCTGGTCTCCAGCACCTCCTGAGCGACCGGCAGCAGCGCACCACCGTCCGTGCACGAACGCCCCAGGCCACGTACAGTAAGCACTTCCCAGATAACCTTCTGTCCGACCATGAAAAACCACCCATCTGCATCCCGGGCCTGAAGGCCTACGGAGCGCTGAGCGCCAGCCGAGATTTCGATCTGAAAAAACGGTTGGAGGAAACAACGTGACATTTCAAACACAACGTGAATATTATTCACTCTCCCCCAACAGTTCACCGGGCAACCAACCCGAAACGTTTCTCTCCTGATGCTTGGGAGGGAAGGGATGCACCCCAGAAGCGGGGAAGGGAGAGCTGCTGAGAAAATGGAGAGGCTGGCCAGCGCAGAGAGCCTTTTCCATCCACCGTAACAGACTTCTGCATCCAGGGTCTGGAGGCTGACACGCTCACAACTGCAGCAAAATCCCGGGCTCTCGCTGAGGCATCGGGGCCCGAGCAGCCTTCGGATGCTTCCGAGACCCCAGCACAAGAGCCAGCCGACCGATTCTAAAGGGGCAAACTCACAAATGCTTTAAAAACTCTGCACAGCCCCCTGCTCGGCCCCCAGCAGGCGGGTTTCTAGCCTGGAGGCTGGAGTGCCTGCAGCCCTGAAGGGCAGGCGGCCCCGGGCTCCGCCGTGGTGCAGCCCCGGAGCTGGCCCTCGGTAGCACCGTGCCCGTTAAGCGCCGTACGCGGGGCTCACCTGCCCGACCGGAGAACCGGGCGGTTCCACCTCCCCGAGCCGAGACCGGTGGGCGCTGCCAGGGCCCGGGGCAGGCAGGTAGGGCATGGCAGGGCCGGGATTCACGGAGCCTCCCCGGCTCCCCACCGCTCCCAAGTTCGTTAGAAGCCGGTCGGGGCGTGCGGCCGGGCCGAGGAGGGCAGCCGCGACCCTCGGGCCACCTCACAAACCCCGCTAAGGCACCCCAAGGGCCGCAGGCCCCCGAGGAGGCATCCCCGGCTCGCCCCGGCAGCGGGACCCCGACACCGGCCCCCCACCCCCCACCCCGCCCTCCAGGCCCGGCTCCCGCCGCCCGCCGGGCTCGGGCCCACCGGCAACAGGTGGTGCGGGGCGGCCCGGGGGAGGCCGGGGCCCAGCCGGAGGCTCCGGCCGGGAAAGCGCCAACCCGGCGGCCGCTGGTGGGAGCGGCGGCCCGCGGGGCTGCGGCGGGAGGCCCCGGGCCGCCCGTCCCCGCCTCCCCCGCGCTCCCGGCGGCCCCCGCCGCCCCCCGCCGCCGCTTACCTGGGGATGGAGGCGGCCGCGCTGCTGCTCGCGTCCCCCCCCCGGCCCCGCACTTTCCCCCGGGCAGGGCAACTTCCACCCCCTCCCGCCCGCCGCGGCGCCCGGCCGCTCCGCCGGCGTCTTCCTCCCGCTCCGCCGCCGGCCCGGCCTGCCCCGGAGTCCCCGAGCCCGCCCTTACGCCGCCGCCGTGGCGTAGCGCCCCATCCCGGCCTCCGGGCGCTACGGCGCGGAAACAGCGCAGAGGCCGTCGTGAATAGCACGGGGGGACTACAAGCCCCGAGGGGCGCCGCGCGGAGGAAGCGGAAGGCGGCGGCGGCGGCCGAGCGGGGCGCGCCGGGAGCGGTGGTTCGGGGCCGGGGCGCGGCCGGCGGGATCCCCCGGCGGGCGAGGGGGCCGGCAGGAGCGGCGGAGGGAGGCGGCGGGGCGCGGCGGGTGGCGGGAGCCCTGCGCTGAGGCCGAGGACTACAACTCCCAGGGTGCTTTGCGGGCGGCGAGGGCCCTGCGCTGAGGCCGAGGACTACAACTCCCAGGGTGCTTTGCGGGCGGCGGCACGCGACCGCCGCCCCTGGCCGGGGCCCGCCGCGGGCGGCGGCGCTGCCCCGGGGCCCGCCGGCTTCGGGCCGGGCCTGGACTCGCCCCGCCGGAGCCCCGGGGCTCCAGTCGCCCGGGGAAGGCGGGGGCGCACGGTGCCGAGCTCTCAGGCGGGGCGGAGCCCTTCGGAGGCCGCCTCAGCCCCGGGGCGAGCGGCCCCACACCGGCCCCAGGAGGCGCAGGGCGAGGGCTCGGGCGGGCCCGAAGCCCGGGGCTGAGCAAAGCCGGGCTTCCCAGCCAGCCCAGCCGCCTTGGAAGGAGCCGCTGAACCCTGGCTAATTACAGCTGTTAATTACCTGGCGGCACATGAAGCCAGCCTGAAACTGGCAGGGAGTCACCTCAGCCCTCCAGGCGATGAGCAGCCATGCTTCGGCTCGCAAGGAGCCACGCCGGTGGCGGGTGCGCAGCAGCGGGGGCCTGGGTGGCCCTCACGAAAGCTCTCCCCCTCAGGTGCTGCCCTGGCAAGCTGGGGCCTGCTCTTCCACCCAGCTGCAGACCTGCATCCCCCCCGCCCGGCGTTCGGGGCGTCCCAGCCCTGCCCCGCTGCCAGCCTCACCCCTTGAAGCCGCAGCTCCAGACCCTCCGGCCCCAGCGGGGGGAGAAGCGGGAGCAGTTCGTGCAGCACCCGCTGATCTCGGGGTGCAGGGCTGTGCCCCTCCCGGAGTCACACGTGAGAACAGGGAGAGGGGGGGGAACCCCAGATGTGAATCGGCCACGTCGATCCGGCACACACAGGAGTGAAAGAAACGACCGTCGTTCCAGCACAAGCGGCAGCGTTCACGCCACCGCGCTTGGAGGGAGGGTTAATGGCTACTAACTGGAAAAGGACAAGCTGCTCACTGGGGGAACGTTACCTTCAGGCTGCTGGACCCTCCCCAAAGGGGAGCCGAAGCGCTGTGTGGGGGCAGTTGAGGGGAGCTGTGATAGCGACGCCTTTGGGAGACCTGGCAGTCTTCTGAAAGACAACACAGGGACCAAAAGCCACGTGGGTGGCTTTTGCTTCTGTTTGTAAGATGTAGCTGCTGGTCAGAGCCATGCGTGCGTTTGTAGGCAGACCTTTTCTAGAGGCTGCAGAAGCAGCTCTCCCTCTGTTCTCCGGGGGTGGACCAGGGAAGAGCAGTTCCCCGCTGCCCTCACTCGCAGGTTTCCTGGACCGGGGAAGTTGCGGGGCTCGGTGCTTGCCCAGTGCCCAGCCTGCCCCTGGGGAAAGCCCAGGGCTGGTCTCCCGGTGCACAGCCCTGCAAAATGGCCGGCAGGGCTCCCCTGGCCACTGTAGGCCCAAACCCATCAGCATCCCCTGGTGAAGTTGGGCTTAGAAAGAAACCACCGACTCCACCACAGTGGCTGTTTGGAGCGAGACCTCTCACCATCTACAGCACCAAACAGGCGCTCGGCTCACTACACCCTTCATACCTTCAACCTTACCCAGCAGCGGTTGGAGACAAGGAAGGATCCTCAAAGCGCCTCAAAATGTCTCTGCATGCTTGCGTGTGGGCAGTTGAATTAAGCCTCCTTTGTTATGCATATCATTATTAATTGAGACACGAGCAGTATGACTGCACGGTGCTGAGCGAGGAGGGGTGGGGGCGTCGCTGCACGCTCGGTACCTACACAGCACGAATAAAACAGCTGCTGACCTCCAGCCCTTCTGGCGCGACGGGGGAGCTCCTGCCTGAAATTACGTTATCAGCTTGGCCCTCTGTTTTTGGAGAATAACCGTATAAAACCTTGCCCAGTTACAAAGCGATTTTGAGCAGTGGCTGAATGCCAGCGAGCTCTGGTATGAAGTCACACAGACTGGGATTCACATCATATGGACTGGGATTCACATCACCTAATTTCTGATGAGGCATGTAAATTGTATCGGCCATCACACCTTCATCTATCAGCAATGGAGAAAGATGGAGGGTTCCAGTTATTCCAGGTAAGCTCCTATTTCTGTTGTTGATTATAAAGGGAATCAAACATTCAGCCGACGCAGCAGAGGCATCAATATTTCAGGGAACCGCATTCCTGGAAACAAATGCCCTCGCAGTACTGAGGGCCTCTCTGAAGGCAAGGTCAATGTCATCCACTGCTCCCCCCTGACCAAACCTCGCAATGGTATCACAGAAAGCAATCGCATTTTAACTCCCCGATGACCGTTTCCCACCTCCTCCCCCTGCCACGCCTCCTTTAGGAGGACTCATTCCATGTTTTTCCCCAGGGCCTGAAGCAAAGCTGGCTGGCCTGCAACCACCCGGCGAATCTCATCCTCTTAACGATGGTGCCAAACTTGGCTTTCCTCCAGTCGGGGAGGCTCTCCCCCCCCCAGTCACCACCACGCTGCAGAGCTGGTGGGGAGCCGCTCCGCAAGAGCATCGGCCCCTTCTCTCAGCGCCTGTCCGGCCCCAGGGACTCACACAGTCAAGCTCCAACAAGCAAACACCGTGTGAACCCTCACAGGTTCCACCGTACATCGGCGTAGGCACGGGCGCCGAGACGGCTCCGTATCCTCAGTGTCTCCTAAACGAGCTGGCACTGGCCATGAGCTACCACGCAAGGGGATACCCCGGGGGGTGGGAGAAACTGGGAGCTGAGCTGGGGCAGAGCCAGCTAACCCAGCATGAAGGATGGCACAGCCGGCGTTGACGAGGACAGGGAGGCTTCTTGGCCGAGTTCTCGCAGCCAGTGCTGGAGCCAGCAGCCCCTGCTCGAGGCACGCGGGGTGGGGGAGAGGAAGGGCTAGCGTGTTCACCCACTCAGGGACCCTCCAGTCCTTGTTTCCCAAGGCACCAACGAGCATTTACCTCCTGCTCAGCCTCATTTACCCGAGCTCAGGACCGGCAAGTGGCTCTTTTCGGGTACCTGCCCTCAACCATTTGCAACCTGACGGAGGAGGGGGCCTGGTGGCTCTCCAAAGAGCTGGGCAGAAGTCACAGCCCGGAGCATATCATCTGTCACCTGTTTGGGAGGAGGTCTTCCTCCATGTTCCTTGGGCTGTTGCAATGGAAGGCTTTTTGCAACAAGACAGATGCAAAGAAATATAACTCTTGACTAAATATGTAATATATATATGTGTGTGTGCATATCTATCCCCGATCAGAGTGGTTCTCATATTGTTTTAGCTCATAGGGATCTCAAAAGGAAGTTACGTAGACGATGTCCCTGGGTGCACTCCCCTTACTGTGGTGTGTACGTACGTGTATGGGGGGGCTGTAACACAGAGGACAAACCCAGGAAGGTTTTGATTTGCCGAGGTAACGCATCGCCCCCATTCAGCGCAAGAGGGAAATAAGACTCAGAAGATTTTTGAGAGGTGTAACGGAGGCACGGAGCCCCCGAGGGCAGGGCCAGGCTGTATTACGAGAGGCATGTTCACGGCGCAGGCCCCGCACGCTGCCAGCAGCACGGTGTCTTAGCGGGTGGGTGGTCCTCCTGCGCCCCGAGGGCCGCGTGCGGTCTTCTTCAGTGGGACACGCGAGACGGCGGCGATGAATTCTCCTGCCAGAACATCTTCTGTGTCCTCTATTGTCTTTTTTGCGTGGGACTGTGACAGTCAAACCCCTCCCCGATTGAGGGAGAGAGATCCAATCCCTCTACCCAGGCAGGGTTTATCTGTTCCAAAATGCCCAGGTGATCCTGGGGCCCCACAAGCTGACCCACACCAGTCCTTCAGATTTGGGACTTGGTCTGTGGCCTAGAACAGCCACCTGGGCCCCACAGCCTGGGGATGTGGGGGATCAGGGGTGGCTCTAGGGGTGCTAGAGCTGTGGGGATGCCCATGGGATTCTGGGGGTACTACCCTGCAGTCCTGGGGGGTGTCTCTCACTAGAGGGGGAGAGGTGTCAGGCCTTCCGTGGGGGAGTCTGGGCACCCTGGGGGTATCAGGCATCCCCATGGGTGTCCTAAGGAGATGTCAGGGTCCCCAGTCCCTCACAAGCCTTGCAGAAGCGTGCAGGGGGACCCTGGAGAGGTGGGACACCCCAACCAGTCCCTCGTCAGTGGGGTGGGGAGGTGGGGCATCCCCAGGGGTCACTCACTCACCGGCAGGGCGGTGGGCTGGGTGCTCTCCTCGGGGCAGGGCGTGCACAGGCGGGGGCCAGGGGAAGCCTCCTCCTCTGCGGCGTCGCTGGGGTCGGCCAGGCTGAGCAGCAGCAAGTTGGTGCAGGCGAAGGTTCGCTTCAGGTTGCAGCAGTTTTGGGCAGGAGCGCTCCTGGGGAACTCCGCGCTGGGGGGACTGACACACCGTGGGGCAGAGGTGGTGACAGGGACCCCCACGGCCCTGCAGCAGCCCACCCCCGTGGCCATGGGAAGGAAGCACAGGTCTCAGCCCCCCTGCGGCCCCCACAAGCCCTCTACTAGCCCCATTGCCCCCTTGTTGCCACTGATAACTCTCAATAGTCCCCATTAACGTCCCAGTCTCCCCCTTGACTCTCTACCTTCCCTGGTGCCCCCCACCCGCCCCTGCTGACGCTCGAGCCCCCCAGTGCCCCTCAAGCTTCCCCAGTGCCCCCCTCCAGAGCCTCCCAGCGATGGCCCGCAGGATCCTACTGCCCTCTCCCAGCCCACAACCGCCCCTCCACTTTGTTCCCCAGTTGCCATCCCACCCCGAGCTGCCTTTTACCCGAGGAAAGAGACGGCCACGGGCTGGGTGAGGTCCTGGGGGGCAGCCAGGCCCAGCAGGGGCCTGGGGGCTGCGGGCTGAGCGTGGCTGCCCGAGGCAGGGTCCATCGCCTCCCCGAGCTCCTGCGACTGCAGGAGGGTTTTCACGCCTGCGTTGGCCATGGCCCTGTTGGTGCGAGTCCGTACTGGAGGAGTTACGAGAGGCCTGGCTGCCCCCGGGGATAGCAGATCCTGCCCGTCACCTTGACCTCACAAACACTGGCTATACTGGTCACACGTAGTTCCATGAGGTCACGAGGGGCTTCTCTCCCAGCCCCTCCCCTTAGGTGCCTCAGGTCACCCTTTGGATTGCTGGTTGAGTCATTTGTATCCCCAAAGTAGCCACCAAAATTTAGATTTAGCACTCGATTAGGGGCCAGCCTTCCCCAGTATGAAGTGCCCCGGGGAGGTGGGGCCAGTGAGGGCAGGAAGAATCCAACTCAGAAAGGGCTGAAGGCAGAGAAGGAAGTGCTAAAGGGTAAAGAATAAAGAATTTTTGGCAGCAGCGCCGCTACCCTCTCTTGGCAGAGAAGTGGGATGACATAGGTGGGAGCCTAATTTGTACTAATCTGTCAGAGCCCGTTGGTGGAACAGGGCTCGCCAGGCCGGGAGCGGGCAGCCGTCGTGTGCGTGCACAGGAGCTGGCTGTGACACCCCCTTCCTGGGAGCAGACGACTCCACGGTCCCCTGGGACCTGCAGCACCTCTCCTGCTACTCCAAGGCCCACACTGTCCCGCTGCCAGGTCTTGTCAGGTCAGATAAAAAAAAGGTGAGGCAGGGGGGTCGGAGATCACCAGGATTTAGCAATAAAGCTCAGTGAAGGCAAAGAAACTCCCACACGAGTAGCAACTGGAATAACGTGGACTAAGGAGAAGACGAATGACAGAAAGGCTGAGGCGATGCAGAACAAAGACTCTTTTATAAGAGAGAGAAAGCCGTCGCAGTTCTCGCCTTGTTCGCCGCAGGAGGACATCAGCCGTTCGCCATCAGTGGTGCTCGTGGGGTTCTTCTTTCAGGGGTGGAATAATTTCTCCCGTCTCTAAAATCCTGTCCCCCTGATGGAACGAGGGAGGATGGTGAGCGTTTTCTCCCGCACCCTGCCTCCCCCTTCACACCGCCCAGTCCATCGGTTAAGCTGGTGCTGTCCCCAAAACCCCCTTACTCCAGCTCACTCGGGACAGTCTCATTCACTCAACATTGGCCAGCATTCAGAAATAACACCACAGCCAAATTATCCGAAATCTGTACTTGCCTTACCCCTTCCTCTTCAGCTGCAGAACAGGAGCCAAACATTTTGAGGCCGTATTGTTTTAAAAACGAGCCTCGGACTTACGGCACCGCCTAAGCACCTTCAGCGCAGCTCAGCTTTTGGCCTCCAAGCCCATGGCCCGTAGCCCACAAAGAGCTACGTAACCCCTCAAAAATTAATCCGATGCCCCGCTGCTCCGTGTTACAGCTTCAGGCGCTGCCTTGGCCCGCCGAGCTGACCTAGCGCAAGGGAGTAATTAGGCTGAAGTCAGAGCCTGCTGCCTGACCTTCCGGACGTGGCTATGTGGTTGCTAGGGTCGGAACTTTTTATTGTAGATAAAGCACAATTAGGCAGACGTTACGCAAAAAAAAATCCGCAGCTGGCAGAAATAGCAGAGCTAAACTCATGTGAGAACATTTGCCCACCGGCTCGCCACACCAAGCAACAAGTAACGGCTCGGAGCAATCCGAAAACCAGCGAAGACCAAGCAGGCTGACACCCCCCGCTTTGTGAACCCAAGCTGGAGCTGGAGGTGGCACAGCTCTGCTGCTCAGGGGACGCCCGAGCGTGGGGGACCTTCAGGGACACCTGGGGCCAAGCTCGTGTGGCCCGAACCCAACGCGCTGGGCACCAAACTCCTCCCAACTCCTGACAGTCACTGCTCCTGCCGTTCCAGGGTTAATAATCCTGCTTTCACCGGGGCCCTGGACGCCCAAAGCCCTTCCCGGAGACGTGCAGTAATTAACGCTTGTGTTCAACCTGTTCCTAGCGAAACCACGACGGGCAGGCAGCGGGGCTTGCCCCTTTTTGGGGGAGCAGGAGCACACCGCCATTGCTTTCACCAGCCCTGCACGCCCCAGTGGACCCAGCGCTTCCACTTCCCATGAAATTGGGCACAAGTAGGAAACCGAGAACCAAACAGGAGAGCTTCCCTGCCTGGTCCACGCGCACTTCTCCAGTGGAGGAACCTGCTCCAGTCACTACGGGACATCCCGTAAGGGGACGTTTGTGTTTTCCGCCGGGGATGGGCAGTGCTGTCAGCTGGGTGCTTGGAAGTTTGCCGCTACAGAGGGAGGTAACAGCGAAACAGGGATCGGCTGCTCCGAGAATGAGATGCAAACGGCTCGGAAATACTGTAACTGCGCTGCTCCAGGGCGGCCTGCCCACGGCATCACGCTCGGCCTTCTAGAAATTCTCCCTGCACGGCTACTGCATGAACCCGTGCTTCTCCCCAGGTCGCCCCCTCTCTGCCTGTTTTCCCAAGCTGGAAGAGAAAACAAATATTGATGGACTTACCGGGAATATCCGTGGGTTTGACATCACAGCACCATGTGGCATTTTCTGAAAGGGGTGGGGGGAAACACAAGGGAGGGAGGGGGCAGGGAAAAAGGAGCGTTACCCACATGAAGTATAAAGGATTTCCACAGCAGGGATGACGACCCTTCTATACCACAAGCTCTACCGAGTACAGGCTCGTTAAGCCAGGTTCCTTCCCCTAGTTAAGGAAACACCCGAGGCTAAGAAAATGACACCTCCCAAGCGAGACAAGAGGGCAGCAGTGGAAGGTCTGTCCCATCGCCGGCGCACCGGCCATGCCCCCCTTCCCACACCAGCAGCCGCAGCCCGGTTATCCCCAGGGTCCCTGTTCCTCTGGGAAAGCAGTGATTAAGAGGCGGCTTTCTGGCTCCCAGGCTGGGAGAGCTGGGTTTGTTCAGCCTGGGGCAAAGGAGGCTCCGAGGGGATCTCATCACCAGGTACCAGTATTTAAAGGGTGGCTACAAAGAGGATGGAGACTCCCTTGTCACAGGGAGTCCCGTGGAGAGGACAAGGGGGGATGGACACAAGTTATCCTGAGAAGATTCCAATTGGACATGAGAGGGAAATTTTCCCCCATGAGAACAGTCACCCACGGGATAATCTCCCCAGGGGAGGGGTTGGCTCCGCCACGCTGGACACTTCCACGCCTCAGCTGGACACAGCGCTGGGCCACCTTGTCTGGGCTGGGCTCTGGCCCGGAAAGGTTGGGCCAGATGATCCTTGAGGTCCCTTCCAACCCGGGATTCTGTGATTTCTCCAGGAAAGCAATGATTAAGACGCAGCTTGCCGGCTCACAGGAGGCAGCACGGTCAAAGCTGGTCACCACCATAAAAGATGACAAAAAAAAGTTAAAAAATATAAAATATTTGTGCCACCCAAGCAAGCGGTGAAGAGACCACGGGGAGTGCCCTTACCCAGCAGCAGGCGCCCAGCCAGCACCTCGGCCCAACCCCTTACGTGCCCGCTTCCCCCCGGGTTTAACCCAGGCTCCCCTCGCTCCCCCGGAGCCCCTGCGTCACGCACGCACCATGACGTGGTACTTCACGTAGTAGAGGATGATCCAGGCGGGGACCAGGACCCGCGTCAGGACGAAGCCGCCGGTCTCGCAGGCCCGGAACACCTGCGGGGCACAGGGCGGCGCGTCAGGCCCGGGGCGGCGGGGCCGGGGCGGGGAGGCCGGGCCCGTGCCCCCGTCCCCCCGCTCACCTGCTGCCGCCAGCGCCCGCCGGGCTGCAGGAAGCGCTCCCAGAAGGCGGCCACGGGCCCGAGCCGCCGCGGCGGCAGGACGGGCTCCCGCTCGCTCAGCTCCTGGTCCCGCAGCCAGCGGCGCCGCAGGGCGCGGAGCTGCTGCAGCCGCAGCTTCTCGTCCTCGCTGTACCCGCTCATGGCGGCCCCGGCCCCGGCGAGGCCTGGCCCGGCTCTGCGCGGCGGGCGGGCGCCGTGTCCTTTCGCCGCGGCGCGCGGCAGTGACGTCCTCGGGGCGCACAGTCAGACGTCATCACGGCGGAGCGGGCCCAGCCCTGGTTGGCTGCGGGAAGGCGCCGGGGGCGCCGCCTGCGGGCCGGGGAGCGTCGGGCTGTGAGGCGGGGACCCGAGTTCGAGCCCCCGCTCGGCCCGGAGCGCTCCGCTCTTTCGGCGGCTCTGCCCCGGGGCGGTGACCAGGCCAGGCCGGGGAGGCGCGGCCTGCTGGGGGCCATGGCCGAGCCGGCGCTGGGGACCGCGGCCGAGCCGGCGCTGGGGACCCGCTTCCAGCGCCGCTTCCTGGCGGCCCGGCCGCTCCGCTCCTTCCCCTGGCCGGTAAGGCGGGGGGCGGCCGCCCGCGGGCAGTGGCGGCCGGCGGGGGGGGGGCGCAGCTTTGTTTCCTCCGTTTTAGGAACTCGAACAGAACCGCGGCGCCCCCCCCCCCCCCCCCCGCTGCGGGACTCGCGGCAGAGGGGGGGGGGGGGGGGGGGCTCGGCCTCCCGGTGCGTGACGTGAGCCCGTGACGCCAACGCGAGGTGACTTTGTGTCACGGCTGCTCCTTTGGGCCCAGCGGAACAGCCCCTTTCCTCCTCCCCCTCCTGGTACTCAGCTTTCTCAGCCCCGCAATGAAGCCCCCGTGGCTCTTCCGCCACCAGCCCAGCGGGTCCCGCGCCCCGGTGCTCTGATGGCCACGGAGGCGGCGATCGGGTCCCCGCGGGCGGGCGGGAGCCCTTACGGCGCTGCGGCCGGGCCTGGGGTCAGGAAATCCAAAATAAGGCAGTGAACCAAAAACCAGAGAAGAGAAAAGCAAAACGGAGCCAACTGGGCTCTTTCCCCTCGGTTTTGGTGTTTACCTTTTGGAAAGCGGCGAAGCGCGGTTGCCGCCGCAGGTCCGTAGCGGTCAGGGACCGGTCAGAAGTCACCAAACTTCATTTTCCATCTCGGCGTCGATTCCTTTAGCTACGGCCTGAACCGCCGTGCGTTTCATGATGCAAAGAGCCGGTGAACGGCTCCGGCCCCTTACAGCCTTTCCCAAAACCTTCGCTTGGTAACCGGTTTCAACCCCAGGTGTTGTTTTGTCGTTGTAGACCGTCCTCCACCCTCTGTGTGTAAAGTACCCCCCTTCCACCCGGTACAGAAGATGCTTCCTAACCGAACTCATCAAAAAGGTAGCGCTTACTTTTCACGTTGGTTGCAACTCTGGTTTTTGGTGTTTTTTTTACACCGCGGGCCAGGCTGAATTGTTTGTATTGACAACCGCCAGCAGTCGGTGTGAATATTATGGCCAGAGGTGCATTAAAACGGTACCTCACACCCGTACGTTTTCTGTTTGGTGACAAACGATTCGATGCCTGGATGGCCCCGCTCTCCCGCGCAGCACGAATCCACGGCGGCGGAGCCCCTGGATGAACTGTACGAGGCGCTGGCAGGAATTTTGAACGAGGAAGAATCCACTCACTGTTACAAAAACTACTTACTGGTAAGAACGAACGCTGCTTTGTTACAAGTCACCTTCAGCCACCTGAACTAAGCAGTAATTGGCTTTAACAGAACCCCCCTGGAACCCCAAGTGCTTCCTGCCTTTTTCCAGGCGCCAACACTGGCTGTAAACTGTAGAATCCCGGGGCTGTGCTGATCCATCCTCCTCTCCTTGCCTGTGTCCTCCAGCCCACGGGAGAATGCGTTACCCTCTCCGAGAGCACGGCAATTATCTCTGGAGGAACCACCGGGCTCGTCACGTGGGACGCGGCTCTGCGGCTCGCTGAATGGGCGATGGAGAACTCCACAGTTTTCGGTAACAGGTAACGACAGCAGCACAGAGGGAAAGATGGGGAAAGAAGCCCAAGGTGTTTTCATTTGTATCACGAGCGAGCTACGCAACCGTGATTTAATAATATACAGTATTTACCCCCCCAAATAACGGGAATGACTGCCCCCCTTTGCTGCCGGCTGGCTGCTGCTCTCATCCATTCTGCAGCAGTCCAACTTCAGTCCAGGGGAGGACCTTGTAGTTGTTTTAAGACCGGTTTAAGATCAAGACGGTTACACCACGCTCCGTAACGTAGTCTCTCAGATTTCAGCCACCGCGCGGCCCAGCCAGTACCGCTGGACTCGTGCGCTTCGCTCTGCAACAACGGGGTCCATCTCCCCCAGGTGTGGATGATGATATGCAGGTGTGCACATCCCATTTTGCAGTCCAGACTTTGTCTATAAGCACTCGAGAGGAACAAGTGCTTTTGAGGAAAGATTCAGCTGCGTTGATTTTAAGTATCGACTGCTGAAGCATCCATTTCCCTCCATCGACTATGAAAAGAACTGGACAGCCAGTTTAGATGGGGACAACCAGGCTGCAGGAGGCTAAAACCAGATGGGGTGTCTCTCACCCCAGTGGTGGAAACGCTTTGTACCATGCACAAAAGCCATATTTCAAGTACTTCGTTTTGAGGCTCATAATTTCATCTTCGGTGTTCACCAACTCTCGCAGTTATCCGAAACAAAGATTGGGTTGTAGATGGTTGACTCAAAAATTGCTGAAATAATCTGTGACTGATTTTACCTTTAGATCTATCTCAGAATGTTTGGATTTCCTGACTCGAGTTAGAGCCCTACTAAGGACTTCTTGTACTCCGTTACCCTTCAGGACAGTCTTGGAGCTGGGAAGTGGGATCGGCTTCACTGGCATCGCAATCTGTAAAACCTGCAGTCCCAAGGCGTACATATTTAGCGACTGCCACCCCCACGTTCTCAAACAGCTGACAGAAAATATCCGTTTGAACGGCTTTGTCCCGGAGCCCGAACCTGCTCGTCATATCCCAGCGGAGCCCCGAGGCCAGGAGGCAGAAGCAGCGAGTTGCCCAAAACCGAAAATGATGGTCGCAGCACTTGACTGGGGCTCGGTGACAGAAGAACGACTCTTGGATCTCCAGCCCGACGTCGTCGTTGCAGCAGGTGCTTTACGCTTTGCGGAGGCCTCGCTGCGCGCTGTCGCGTGGGGCTGAGCGGGTTGGAGAGAGAAGCGGGGGTCGTGCGCGGGGTTCGCTCAGCCCCACTCCAGATCCCGCGTCTGGAAGCACAGGACAGACCTTCGCCCCGTTCCTTTCACCGTTCTGGCTTTCTCAGATATTCAGCAGTTATTTACCCAAGAGTGAGAAGGAAATTACTTTTCCCTTTGGTATTTCTTTAAAAAAAAAAAAATAAATCCAGAAGCAAGTGGTGATAAATCCACTGCTTCTCCGAGCCTCATCAGTAACTGGCAGTCTTGGCATTCTCCTGAGGGGTAACGTGTATTTTAAGAGAAAAATCACATTTTTGAAAGCTGCCCATGTATAGATCTGGAGGGAGCTTATGAAAATCGTGATAATGGGAAATCTAGCAATAGTAATGTTTCCTAGCTACAGGATTTTACTCCCCGATTTGGGGCTCCATGTAGCAAACAGCCATCAGTCCTGAACACAAGACTGATGCCTTTCAGAATCGCTGTGCTCATTCCCAAGGCTGACATTCTGTCCCCCTGGACGAGCAGTTTTTACCTTTCCTCATGATTTCTGCTCTCAAGGAAATCGTTGGAGAAGAGGAGGCTGCGGGCAGAGCTGATTGCAGCCTTTCAGTGCTTAAAGGGAGCCTATAGGAAAGATGGGGACAATCTTTTTAGCAGGGCCAGCTGTGTTGGGACAAGGGGGGATGGTTTTAAACTAAACCAGGGTAGGTTTAGACTGGATCTAAGGAAGAAATTCTTTACAATGAGGGTGGTGAAACCCTGGCAGGGGTTGCCCAGAGAGGGGGTGGAGGCCCCATCCCTGGGACCATTCCAGGCCAGGTTGGACGGGGCTGTGAGCAACCTGATGTGGTTCAAGGTGTCCCTGCTCCTACAGGGGGGTTGGGCTGGGGGACCTCTGGGGGTCCCTTCCCACCCAAACCATTCTATGTAAATGGCCACAATTCAAGTGTTTCGCAGTCAGCCTCTAACGTACAGGTTTGGAACAACACAATTCTGTTCTGCTGCAGACACTCGTAGCAGAGCGCGCCAACGCTCAGCGGTTTTGCCGCCTCCCTTAGGACGGGCCTAAGTTCCCCCCGACAACCCACTTACAGTAAGGAGCACTGATTTTTAGTGCTTTTGGACCGGTATTAGAGATGAGGGCAAGCTGAGGTAGCGCATAAAATAGAGGCATTTGCCAAGATTTCTTCTTGGGAATTTTTAACCCCTGAATACAAAAATCAGATCCTCCTGCAAGGCGAATATTTTGTTCTTGTTCATAGTTTTCATTCTACTTTTCGCTCAACTCTCACTAAATACCGCATGTTTTCTTTTTTGCGCAGACGTGGTATACGATCCGGAGATAATTTTAGCCCTTATTGGTTTGCTACAAAAACTCTCCCCTCTCGGAGCAGACAGAAAACCTCCGGAGGTCTACGTCGCTTCCACAATTCGCAATCCGGACACGTATCGGCTGTTCCAGGCTGAGCTCAGTAGGTGACTTTCTCGAAGCCTATCAATAGGTTTGGCCTCCTTCCCCATTACTTAGTCTGGAGTAGAGATGAACAAGAGCATTTTTTGGTGACAGGCATTGTCCGACACAGAGATTCTTATTCCCGAGCTGGATTTAAGAGTGGTCTGCGCAAGAGCAGTAACTTTTCCGCGTGGATTTGATCAGATCGGAACTGAGCTTTTTGCTGCATCCTGTCTGTCACAGCTCAGATCTGGTATTGAGGGGAATTGCAAGTGTGGTGGCAACAGGAAACTAAAAAGGCTTAAGCTTAAAGGCAGAAAACCATCTGTGCTGCACCATCACAGCGACAACGTTCGAGTTGCAGCCTAAAAATCTTTCTCTTAACTGTTCTTTGAGGGTTAAAAAAAACCCCAAACCCCTCGAGATTGAGTAAAATGGGGAGGGATTTGGGATTTTTTTTCATGTTCTCTTCAAAAGCCTGTCTCTTGTAGCCTCCCAGCCATCCAGCTGGTCTGCAGCAAGCGGTTAATTCACAAAATGACGCTGAGTGCACAGCAGAAGCATTACTGTTAATTTTAAGAACACACACTCGTAAGCATTTGCCCGTAGCTCGCTTTAACAGCAAGTTCTTCTTACAGAACTTGGCATGCGACTTTTGCTCTTCGTTTTATTAAGCAGAAATACGATTCCCTGTATTATTTGCAGATAAAGTTGGGATCGGATGGCAGATTATTCCAGCCCCCAGCAACAGTATTTTCCTCTACGACGTACAGCCGAATGTAACTATTCTACAGCTGGACTTGCCAAACGCGGCATAGGTACAATTTTCAGACCAACAGGAGCTCTCTTGCCCTTGCAACAAGATTATCCTGAATTCTGGAAACATACATGAGAGGCAGAGGATAGCACTATCTGCACAGACTGCTGTCAGAGCGAGTTATGTTTCTTGCTGTAATAGTCAGGAAGCTGCTGCCCCCAAAGAGCATTGGTGAACCTCAAGCAACAGGGGAAAAAAAAAAAGAAAAAAAAAAAAAAAGCCCTCATCACACTGCACTTTGATCTGTAGAAGACAAACAGGCCTGAACTATAATATTTTGCTTTCCAACTGTGTTTTGATTTGTAAATAATGGAGGCACACCTGCAGGATCAGAGGATGAGTACTGCACACTGACAAGGGAGCAAAACAGGGTTTCGTAGTCATAAATATTTTTTAATATTAAAACCAGCTGTAATTGCCTGCTCTGTTTTTTTATACTTGTCTGTATACACTTGCAGTATGGGTTGTCTTAAAAATGAGTAATACCTGCAGCAATGTCATAGATTGTGTCACAAGCTTACATGATGCTGTAGGAGGAGGTAACAGACCCTGCTGGGCATCGTTACTCTGCAGCGATGACAGAAATCAGACCTTGCCGCACACTCCTCTCACTAAGGGCTGTCGCTTTCACTAGCCATGGGGAAGCCACCCTCACAGATGGGCCAGAAAACAAAAAAAAGCCTCATACTCTGTAGCCACGCTCCACACGTACCGCAAGGAGGAAGAGTTGAGCTCACCTTCTTTGAAACTTTCCACAGTCCATCATTTTCCTGCTGGGCAGCAGTGGTCCTGAAGCAGGGAAGCAGCTATGCTGCTCTTCCTCCTCTTTCTGCTTCCTTTTCTGTACTGAGTTTTACAAGCTACTTAAAAGAAGATGAACAAATACTTCCGCCGCCTCCTTCTGTAGTAATGGAGAGAAAATGGATGGTCGTTAACTTTTGTTCTTCAAGCTGAAGGAGGCCATGACTGTTGGCATTAAGCTGGATCTAGAGCAGTAACCCCACCCCAGGTTGTAGCTACCTCTCCCAAGAAGGCAGCATTCAAAGGTACTACTCATAGAGTAAATGTGTGCTAGCAGCCCAGCTCCTGTAGCTCCCCTTACACAAAATTCTTCCAAGTCACTCCAAATTTCTGTACAGATGGCTCAGTTGGGATCTAAAGAGTTTCATTACAGGAGAATGAAACCTCCCTAAAGCTCTCGGCGTTACAGTTTAATTAGAGAGGTGCCTAATTTACCTCCACGTGCACATCTGGCTGAAGTGGCCAAACCACCCGACAGGATTTTGCTTGAAAACAATAGGGGAAAAAAAATTGGCAGATAAATCTTTGTGGATCCTTCTTCAGTCAGTAAACCAGTGAAACTGCCGAACTCCTGCAGTGAGCAACTCGGACTCTTGGTTTTCACCTTCCCACCAGTGGAGCCAACTATAACTGTGGCGCAGAAGGGGAAAAGCAAATGAGCAAATGGCTGTCTGGCTCGACAAGAGCAGGTATTAAACGATTACTCAGTACGCGGGTTTAAAAAATGCTGGTGCAGAACCCACTGTAATCATCTACCACCGCTGAAGAGCAGTAACTGCATGATAAAACCAAGCGCATTTATTCCCTAAATGGCTAACATCTATTTTCTAATCAAAAAGGTGATGAAAAAAGCATCAGGTCTGCATATGAATACTGGTATTAACAATAAAAAGATGAAGCGTATACCCTGAGCGAGCACTCAGAAAGTGAAGCGCCCTTTTGTTAAGTTAGATGTACTTTAATAACACGTTTTGGTTTTATTTTTTCCTTTTCTATTCATCTATTCAAAAGGGGATACATTTTATGTTCTTTCTCAAGGTAAATGGGCACATTCACTTCGGCATACAAGAACGCTCCCTGAAAGCTCCATTTTCCTCTAAGTGTTCAATAAAGCTGTCGCATACCAGCGGCTGGGCTTTCCTGTTCTCACATGCACCGTGAAAAGGAAAACAACTCTGAAACAAAATGGCTCTCAGTAAAAGCATACAAGAGGACACAACGCTTGTCTAGGGAAGACTAGCCAGGAATATTCACCGGTTGGAAAAACAACCACCCCACTGCATCCTCAGCTCAAACAAAACAATTCGAGACGGCATCCCCCACCTGCAAGAAAACACCCAAATCTCCTACTCAAGTGCTTCCTGTACAGTAGTTGTAACTGGCAACAGTTTATGAGTGTATTCAAGTACCTTCAAGCAGCACAGGTAACAGATTTTGCACATATGAGTTCCTACAGTAATTAAACCCCCCCTCCCACTTTCCAAGGATGCATCCCAAGTGCTAAGGGAGGAAAGGCTGTCCAGGCAGCAAGGCTCGAGCTCTTCCACGCAGAAACCAGGCCCCCCCTCAAGACTCACGCCGTTAGCACACAGCGAACGGCCTCGGCTGCGCCTCCACCGCTATTACTCACACAAGAAGCTCAAATTGTGAAGGAAGAGGCGTCTCCAAACACTTGTTCCAAGATGTAGTAGTTAAAAACTGCAACTACAGGCAATGCAAAGTGTTTATTCACTATTTAGCAAATCTCTGCAGCTCCAGGAGTGCATTAGCTTTTTTGACACCCTTCTCCCCCCCCAGAGTCATTCATTCTGCCCAAGCAAAGGAAGAACAGTCTGGTCCCAACTCTCATCCCAGCGCAGCTGCCTGGACGCACGAAGGTTTTTTCTGAAGTTGTGAAGTTTTCCTTCCAGTGTAGGAAATCCCAAGAAAAGCATCTGTAAGTTAAAAAGGAAAAAACACAGAAAAATACCATTTTAGGTTCATTCAATACATTTTAGGTTCATTCTAGCCTCCCCAGCGTTAACCTTCAACTACAACGCTGCAGCAAGAGCGCTCTTTCATCTGGCCCTATCACAGTGAACAATGACAATATTTAAAATGTTCTTGCCAGCTTCAGATTCATATTCAAAAAGAAGCAAGGCCAGTAACATTCACCAGGCAAAGCAATACCTTCTGAGCATGCAAAACCCAGAGCTGACAGTCAGACAGGAAAAGGCAGCTCACATATTACAGCTAGCGGGAAAGAAAAAAAAAAAAAAAAAAAAAAAAAAAAAAATCAGTCAAGCCTTTACCTTTAGTTGTTGTGCAAGTTCATTCGAGTCCCGGAATATCAGACCATTTTCATCGTGTTTCACAAGTTCATGTAAACTGTGAACAAAAGGCACGGGAGAAAACGTGAGACAAAAAGCAGCAAGCGGGACACACACACATTTAAAGAGTTGCGCAGTGACATCAGAAGAGACCGTGCTAGAGTATCTGTAACATTATGATCCTGGATGTCTAGATATGAGCTTTGTGCCTGACAAAATGGAATGAAGGTGGCAGTTTTAAAGGTTTAAATTTAAAGATTGTTTCTCCCTTCTAAGTCACACTGTCTAAATCTACCATTACAGTACAAAAGGGCCCTTGCTCTGTCTTTGTGCCATTCATCTGGACACAGCATTAAAAATTAGGGCAATTAATCTACCTTAAAATTAACCTACGAGGAAAATCTGTGCATGATCCGGTTCATGAGACCTTCACAAAGAACAGATCTTTATTTATCAAAGCAACTGTTTCCCCAGGGGACTAAGTTGCAAGGCTGACTACGTGTACGTTCAACCCTTCACCCAACACAGACACACCTCTGCAGGAGGAAGCTTTTTTACATGAAGCACATGGAAACAAAGGATCACAGGGTAGGTTTTTAAAGCAACTAGTTGCATTAAATGCTCCCAACTTTGTAGAAACTAGTGTTAATTTTTTTAACTGACCTTCAGTAAAGCAACCTTGATTTCTAATTTATCTTATTCAATTAAAAAGAAGTTACTATGGCGCAGTACTGGAGTCTCATTTGAGACCTGCAGAAGCTGCTGAATTCTTGCTTTGTAAGAATATGGGTTTATATGATCCACTTAAACTGTATCAGAATAAACAAGCTCTTACCATTCAAAATATATTGCACACACGGGTAAACAGCAGCCAAACATATCTACCACCTTCATGGGTAAATCCAAACCACTGGATGATTTATGGAGACACACTCCCAGGTCTGCTGAGCCTGACAAGCAAACAGAAAAGGGTCTGAATTCTCTCAAAGCAGCTCTTCTATGTCTGACTGTAAAGCTTTCTGTTTATGTACTATTTGGGTGATGAACGCTAAACGTGAGCCATCTTCAACACCATCCAGACTGACTTGATTCCAAGCGTTCAGGGGGTAGGGGGGAAGCACGATATATTTTATTACTGAAATGAGTCAGGCTTTAGAAACACACCAGATAAGTGCATGTTAAATTAAAGGGAATTATAGAATTTCACGTATCTTAAAACAGCAGATTAAGAGGCAGAGCCTTTCTGCCTCTTAATCTGCTAAGAATGGCTAAGTGCATGGGAAAACTCCATCACAATCCAGAGAGGACCTGCTGCGTGGCTCACTAGCGACCTCTTCCAGTTCAAGCAATTTCGAAAACCGAGAAATCACAGCACGATCTTATAGATATTCATTAGTTAAAAAGTACCAAATAAACACGGGTTTACAGCCATATCGATTGGCAGGCTCTAACGTTGCTGAATGTAGACCAAGTCGAACACGTATTTTATGACTTTATGAAGCTTACTCACACTTTATGCTAATACAGTGAACATGCTGAGGGAATACTATTCCAAGGACGCATAAATTTAGAATTTCAGCTACTTGTGGTTGTTCAGCTGAAAACTTTATGATTTCATTTACAGAAGTGACCCTGCAAGCAAATGGGAACACGCACGGGCACACTGTATTTCAGCATAGTTAGAAGAAATTAAGAGTACAAAGAACAGGCTAAAAGAGCAACACAGGTACTACGCCTACTTCTCAGAATAACAGAAAAACTGTAGTTAAGAGAAATTTAGCAATTTTGCTGGCATGAGTCAGAACTACAAATAGCATGCATGTACACTGTCACTAACCAGCAACTTAACTCGCTTATGATATTCTACCAGCTTCCGTGCAAAATCTAGACCAGCTCTCTACAAATTTGCCAAGTTGCTTTTCTCGCATTCTCAAACCTGTTTCATAATTTGCTATTTACCAAGCAAAAGAGGGTAATCCTCAGCCTCAAGCCATGGCGTACAGATCTGGATATGTTTAAACTGCAGGGTATTGATCAGTCCGTTGTAGTAGTCTTTTAGAGGTCCTTTACCTGTTTAAAACAGAAAAAAAAAAAAATACATGGTGGGGCTTTTTTATCAAGATGGCTGAAAATAGCATGGTCTGCACATCTGACTGTACAGCTGACACACTCCCATTGTATCAGGTACCTCAGAAAAGGTACCACTCACAGTCCCCAAGAAGACAGGTAAAAGAGTTAAGTCCCTTTGAAAGCAAGGTGAACCTAGACTTCTTGCTTACTCAGCATCCAGAAGAGCCTGCCATCCATGTCCCCAGGTCTTGACCTGCATTTTCCCTGCAGCCATAAGATAACCAAATAACTAATGACAAATTTCATCAGCGCAATCAGCCCTTCAAAATCACGCTAAATTTTAGTTTGCTCGTAGTGAGAAAGTTACCCAAACAGCATTCATTCTGTCTGCGCAACTTTTTGGCGAAAGCTTGTTTGAGGAGAAGGTTCTCTTTCCCAGCAGTAAGTAAAAACCTTTCTGCTTAACACTCCAAACATCAGATCTTAAGTTGCTTTTGCAGCATCATCTCAGTGTTGAGCTTCAATGCTTTTGATCACGGAGTAGTGCACAGCTGTACTAGACGGGCAGGCTGAGAGCTTCTCCTCTTGAAAGATGTGCCACGATCACATGGCTGTAACAGCCCAACTATAAATCACTACTCTGATAACCAGACATAAAGACAACAGTCCCTCCTCTCTCTTCACCATCAACAGAAGAGTCAGCATAGGAAAAAAAAAAGCAAAAATAAAGTCTTCTGTATTAGCACTGGAAGAATTGTAACGTGGATCAAGTATTACCTGTTATCACGCATACTAAAGATGGAAGCTTGACTCCCTCATCGATATACCGCTCATAATCTGGAGAAGACAAAAAAACTGTTTAGAGTCGACAAACACACGGCTGCCTGGTTTAAGAACGGTCACGACGTGAAATTGCTTAGCTTCCCACTCCAAGCAATTTCTTTACAAGCATATACCGAGCAAAACAGTAGCAAATTTAGCAATACTAAAATTGTCAAACTTCTACAGAAATAAATTATGGTCTGTTTAAAATGCACTGTCCATAAAGCATTTGTTCTACTACACCAGTGTCTGTCTCAATATACTAATTTAGAAGCTGCAGCTGCTAAGTCTACAAAATAAGACAACACATATTCCCTTCTTTCCTATTATCAGATGCCCACAGAGAACACATCCAACAGCTTAGAAAATAAAATTGCAATTTGCAAGCTAGTTAGAAATATCAGTCTCCCTGACAACTACCCTAATTGAACCCAGATGCTGCACTTCTGTATTTCAACTACTCCTCTTAAACCACTCTAATTAATCAGTCTGCATTTTCACTGGAACGCAGAGGCGTTGTTCTTTAGAGAAGCCCTTCATGACTGTCCCAAAACCAACCATTCCCCTTTGAATAGGCGAGATCAATTCCTTCATACCTACCTTCTAAAGCTTTTAGAAGGACTGAAAAGTCTTCATCCTCTGAAAGAGAGGGCATTATTAGTGACAGATTTCTATCAGTCATAATGAATTATTGTCTTTAAGTAACAACAATCAAGATTTTCCTCACCTTCACCTAAGTCATTTAGGTATTTTCCTATTAAAACTCCGCTGTAACTCTTTTCATAAATAAGAAGTCTCTAACCATATTCAATGCTTATTTGCTCCCCTTATTGGCAATATGGTAGACAAATAAGCCACAAATAATGCACATCTTCAAAGCTATCAAGTTAAAAAATTTCTAGTTGCTAAAGCTAGAGAACCAAGTGTAAAAATTGCCCCGTTAATTCAAAGGTATGGACAATTCTGCCCACGGTTACCAGCAATGGATTTGTTTCTACTCTCTGCACCCTTTTTCATACAAAGAAAAAAAAGTGAGAAAAATATGTAGTACACATCATCAGAAATAAAGGAGTAAATATTTTAGCTTACTAATCCATTTTACACCACCATGCAAGATAACATGTCCAGAATGAAAGTTAAAACCAGAAGTAAACAGGAAATATCTTTTAATTATTCTTGAAGCAAGCCTCTGGACTGTAGCTCCATAACTAAAATATAACTCCATTTTTAAGTAATTCATTTTTAGCCACTGAGGCATATTATATACAAGTTGTCTTCAAATTCTTCCAGCCAAATGAAGGAAAAAAAATTAACTTCGCCACTGATGATGTAAACATGCCTCTGTAACGTGTCAAGCGTAGGGAAGTATGAACAGTCATCTCCTGTTAAACAGTAGGAAAGTATTAAAAAAGCGATTTGTTTCCAAACCTGTCCAGCTTGTGCTGCTGATTAGAAGAGCCGGCCGTCCTCTAGTTTTTATCACGTGTCCATTTTTTTCATCCATTTCTGTAAAGGCAGACATCTCAGTGTCCGAACTGACAGACTCTGTACTACGGAAACAGAATTTTCTGAGTATGGGCTACACAAACACAGCCAATAAACACAGACAGAAATGCTACACTTAACCAGCGTGGATCTCCAAACACTTTGTTTCAGATTTGCTGCTCAACTTCTCTGGAAACGCAGTCATTACAGCGCCGAGGGGCAGAGAGATACCTCATCGTAAGAGACACCATTTTTCACCTTTCCTACTGCTACCAAGAGCATAGTGACACTACTGCGATATGCACGATTCCATCTTCTAACAAAGTGTTTTCCTTAACGAAGTGAAGAAAGTCAGCCCCTCTTTCCAGCTCTGTCTCAAACATGTAGTAGAGCATGGAGGCCAACAGTACATTTATACAATTAAACCCAGAACCTATTCATTCTATGGTCGGCATTTCCAAAAAGAAACTACTATACACTACAGCTTTCACCACTTCTTCATGCATTAGTTTGGTAAGGTGACACCCTGTTAAATCTACTACAGGAGACATCCAGCACGTAGCCAGAGAGGAGCGTTTAACACTTAGACCAAGATCCTGAAAGCTCTCCACAGGAAGTGAAAGGAAGGGATGCTATAAACAAAGCATCCCATCACTGTCACCTAGCTCAGCGGGAACTAGACAACAACCGCCGAGTTCCACCCTAGAGATCTGCTGTGAGAGATTCCCTCAGAACTTACGCCACCTTCTCTACAAATAAACCGCTTCTATTATTTCGCACGTTGCGCTACCACAGTTCAATGATTTGACATATTCTGGCCCCTCCTAGTGACAATGAAGCCAACTCGCACAGCATCTGCTGAGAGCACGCAGAGACCGCTCTGCTGGCTGATGTTCAGTAGCTTGCGACCCCGTGCAAAAGTATTTCTGGTAACTAAGCGCAGTAACTTTGTGTCGTTCAGGTAAGGACTGTAAGGGCAAGCTTTACTTACACATACCGCGGTTTAAAAGGCTCGTAGTCTTTGGCAAGTTTCATGTACAACCGATGTTGAAGTTCCAATGGTGTTTCCTTAAAATAAGATGCTGGCTTGTCATACAGCGTTACTGCCCTGTAATAGAATAAATTCACAAGTTAAATAAAACACAGATGTAACAAAATGCATACGGTGCAGTGACAGGCTACAACAGTGTAATGCAGAAAGTAATTAAGTGAATTAATACAGCAAAATAATGACCTTTTCTGACACAACCTTCTGCATTCCTGAAGTTTGCTGGAGTACACCAGGATGGACATATTAAACACATAACAAAGGACCCCTTCCCTGTGCGCATATTCAAGGGGTGTAATGCAACCGTAAAAACCGCAGACATTGCTGTCCCAATTTTTAAACTTACTTCATAGCCACCCCTGAGGAACTTTGCCTTTAAAGCCCTCTGACTGCAAAAGAAAAATCTGCAGGGCATACGAGTTGTTAATCAATGCAGTGGTGTCTGCCTCATTCCAATTCTACAGGCAGCCTGGTAGCAAACTTCCCTAACACCTGGACTGCTACCTGCTAGTCAATGGGTTCTTAATTAAGAAGGGTAATGAAGATTCTTGAATGCCCACGCCTCACTAGCTCGTTACGAAACTCAGCTGCTGTGTTTCAGTGGTAATGGAAGGGCTCAGGAAGGTTCTTTTTGTAAGATTCCTCTGAATCCAGAACCATCATGGCTATGTTATTCCACTTTGCATACTGACATACTCATTTGTTAGAGGTACGTGACTTACTTTATGTTGCAATTCACCCACAGATCTTCTTTCATCGCATTAGTGACACACAAGTTATAGTCAGACAAACGCCCAAAAAGCTTTTCATACCTGACAAAAATTAAATCTTAGTTAGAAACCACAGGCAGGCAATCACAGGAGCCAAATAATTACCGCCCACCAGGGCTAATGCTAATTAAGAGCCAAACAAAACCAAAGGAAATCCAACTGCCTCCAGTAACTGCAACTTAATTATCAATTATTGATTGTGTCCTTTTACTGAAGCAGTATCAGTTTATGAGAAGGGATATAGCACAACTCCCTTATGCTCTAAGGCCTAAGAGCACCACACTCGAAAGCCTCTAAAGCCTTTACCTACAGGTAATCAATTTGATCTGGCAAGAAACAGACATTTAAAGATGAGTTGGAGGGTAAAGCAGCATTAGAGAATAATAAAACATATAAAGAAGTTCTAATAACAAGATCAAAGCTTGCACATGCACATAAAAGCAGTCGCCTTCCCATGCGTTTCACAAACGCGTTTTACAGAATGTGCGTTCTGAAACAGAAAGCACTTCAACACAGCAAAACCCAGAAACCCTTCATGGGGTTTCCATTCTTCTGCATTCTCCAAAGGTACACGATTTATAAAGAGGAGAAGAAATTACTGTACAAACCATTTTGCAATTTGTACTAGTGGGTGATTTCTTCCGTGACTCAGACTCATTATAGTATATCCATAGTTGTGCCAATCAATTATCAGTTTGCTTCTCCAGAAGAGACAGGCTACCCAGGCAACAGCTATACTGGGTAAGCCTGGAGGATTCTGTTTAAGAAATAAACCAAGTTAAAATAGTGTAAGCCTTCAGTCAAGTGACGAACACTAAGCAACTACCAAAAAATAAAATCAAATGATTGAAATTACAGCGCTTTAAAGGATCTTAATGAACAGAGACAATTCAGTATTCACTAACTACAGAACGGCCAGTTTCTCCTACAAGGACTGGGAGCCACTTCAAATTTTACCATTGTATCAGGATCAAAATTCCCCTTCCACAAACATTTCTGCTAAGACTTACTCTTTACTACTACCCATGCCAATGAAGTCTGAAAGCTCAGCAGTTAACAGGAAGAACAAACCTGAGTTTGAGTTTAGAACCAAAAATAATAGTTTGACAGAAGTTTACACCATTGATTAGGCCATGCTTAGCTCTCAAATAATTAGACTGCTAAAAATGCCTTGTAATGTAGTACTATTTATTTCAGTAAAATTAGTCCCAACACAAAACATACCTGAAGAAGCACATAGGATGGCCGATCTATCTTCTTCAGCATCGTGTACAGTAATTGTATTGCCTGCACGACGGCTTTTATGACATACTGGAAAAGCTTCGGGCCAACTGCAAAACAAGAGAAAACCTGGTAAGAACATTGCAGCTCCCCAGAAACATGCACCTCATATGGAACCGGCCACCCCTACCAGATAAAGGTTTAAAATAAAAGTACGCTGTAAAAAGGGAAAACTGTTTTTAGACAAACTGGACCTAAGGAAGAAATTCTTTACAATGAGGGTGGTAAAACACTGGCAGGGGTTGCCCAGAGAGGGGGTGGAGGCCCCATCCCTGGGACCATTCCAGGCCAGGTTGGCCGGGGCTGTGAGCAACCTGATGTGGTTCAAGGTGTCCCTGCTCCTGCAGGGGGGTTGGGCTGGGGGACCTCTGGGGGTCCCTTCCCACCCAAAACATTCTGTGATTCTATGAAACGCCTCGGAATCCCTACAAATTCCCCTTTGCAGATAAAGACATCGGGGTAGGTGCGAATAAACATACACACAAGGTAAGAAAAAATAAATAAATGTAAAAGCGTCCCTGTTTCTGCCTGCCCCAGACCTGCATCAACGCGCTCCAGCACCACCGAGGCGAGGGTTTCAAACAGGCAGGGAGCCAGCACGCCGCCCCC
>JADKXX010004191.1:0-112662 GCA_017310255.1 Butorides virescens
CCTTCGCGTTTTTTATTTTTCCCCGTTAATCTCCTTTCCCCTTGCCCCTGCTCCCTTCTCCCGGCCCCGGAGGCCAGCACCCACCTCGCAGCCCCCGCAGCTCCGCCACCGGCACCAGCCGTATGCGCCCGCTCCGCAGCACGTCGCCGTGCGGCCTGCTCTCTGCGGGATGGGAGAGGCCCGTCAGGGCGGCGACCCGCCCCGGCTCCACACCCGGCCCCGCCGCCGCCGCCTCAGCGCAGCGCGCAAACCGGGCCCCAGCGCCTGAGGCGGGGGGGCCTGAGGCGGGGGGGAAGACGGAGCCGGAGCCGCCCGCCCGCCCTCACTCACGCAGGTAGCCCAGCAGCGCGACGCCGCGTCCGTGCCGGGCCAGCGAGAGCGCGTGGTACTGCATCCGCGGGCTGCGGCCCAGGTCGCCCAGCACCGCCACGCACACCCGCCCCGCGCCGCCCGCCCGCCGCCCCCGCCGGGCCGCCAGCACCACCGCGCCCGCCAGCACCACCGCGCCCGCCGCCAGCCACAGCGACAGCGCCGCCGCGCCCGCCGCCATCTTGTGGTGCCGGCGGCGGGAAGGGCCGGCGGGAGGGCGCCCCCTGGCGGCGCCGCCGCGCTCTGAGGGGATCCCGGGGCGCTAGGAGCGGGGCGGCGGGAGGGTCCGGGTTAAATCTCGTTTTAAAGGACGGCGGCGGTCGCTAGAGGAGGCTCCAAAACTCGATTTTAAAATGAGTTTATGGTAGCGTGCAAAGCAGGCAAAGGAGCCCTGGAAGAGCGGCCCTCAGAACACGAATTACTTCCTCAGCGTGGCCGAGCTAAAAGCTCAGTGAAGGAGGAGTCTTCTCTGAATGAAAAAGCGACACATTCCCTCGGGCAGAACGACCCCAAATATTTCAAAGATAAAAAATAAACTAGCACCTGTGGTGGTGAAGACGAACATTTCTCGTTCAAGCTGAAGGGATTTGTATTGTAATTGTATTCCTCTCCTCCCTACTCCAGGCTGGAGGAAAAGAAAAAGTCTAATAAAATGCCGTGCAATACCCGGTTCTTTTCTGTATCTAGAGATGCTCCCATCACCTGTTCCTCAGCACTACAAGAATATTTTCCGTGCCAGCGTGACAAAGATAAACTTGGAGATTGAAAGCCACAGGTTCAAGTTTCCTTCTCGAGGCCGAAGCAGCGCGTTGCCTGTCCCTGGCTCGCCAACGGTGTGGTGGATGTTAACGGTGAAATAATAAAAGCAAAGCTGCTGCTTTAGCAGCAGTGACTCGTCTAACAAAAGATACGAGACATTTGCCATGTTAAAGTAATGAATTGTACAGCATTTAAAACACCAGCGTCAGGTAATTTATCCGAAATTTTACAACCTGAATCTTTACCCCAACGTAAACAAGATGTATAAAGTTTACGATTGTTACATACATTGGCTAAACTGTAAGAGCCATCATTCCCAAACCTGGAATTTATTTGCCTAAATCTGTTATTAAAACAGATTGCGAGGATTAATGTGGTATGATTTTGGTTAAGCTTTATGAGCATCTTTTTTTTCTGGAGATTAAGCATATAAAGCAGTAATGACAAAAAAAACCCCGTGTTTTTCTTCAGTGGCTACCAGCAAAGACTGACAATATCCCTGCTGGGGAAAAAAACAGGCTTACTCTTACCTCAGCAGCTGGGTACGGTGAGCAAAGAGAGAATTTGATCCAAGCTCAAGCGCTGAGCCCAGGGTCACGCACAAATCATGGGGCAGAGGTGGCTGTAAAGTCCCCCTGAAGTTCTAACGTGCAGTTCAGTTTTACCACTCGATCTCCCTGACCGAACTCTGCTGTAGCCTTCCAAGTGCATCTGGTTTTAAAATCAGTACAGGTCACCACGTGTGACCTCGGTCAGTAACGAGGACAGGTACAGACTGCCGTCGGGGAACGCCGCTTGCACGGAGAGGTCCTTGAGCAATGCTAGCGTTCACTCCATTGCAAAACAGGGTCAGACCTTTTAAATCCCAGTCGTGTCTGGCAATACAAAGAGGAGCTGGTTTTTAATTACCTTGGGAGCCAGTTTTTAATTACAGCAAGACTGGGCAGTCGTCCACAATGTGCATTTTCCCAGTAAGGTTTGGAGTATCCCAGAGAGCCAGGGATGATTTCAGCACAGCCCCATCACCACTGGATGCATACGTTTTTCTCTACCTCAAATTCTACTGAATTCTAAAGAGATCTTCAGCTTCACTGGATCTGAATTAATATCCTGAATATTTCTGTGATTTCTCTCACACGAACACAGGTCAGGCAAACGTAATGAACCGTTCTGCTGTGAGAATGGCCCTTTCCCAATGCTTCATCCTTGGATTCCCCACTTCCCCAGTAGCTGAAGGACATTGTGTGCGACGCAGCTCAGCAGTAGGCTTGCTTTTTTTGCAGTAAAAATATGAGACTTCTCTATTGAGCTGCTAATTTGCACGGGGGGAAAGAAAAGGAAGAGTTTAATTGCATCCCCCACCCTGAGGCAGGAGCACCCGCTGCCAGCCCGCAGTGGCAGGGCTGCCCTCCGCATTCCCAGTGTCGCAGTCCATGCCAGAGCCATGTCCCCAGCGCCAGCAGGGGCTTGGATTTTAAGATCAGCCCCAGGAGGCTGGGAGCTGACCGCATGCCTAAAAGATGGGGTTTATGCCCAAGACAAACATTTTGGAATCTCATTTCTGATACAATGACATGCTGGCAGTATTTTCCTCAGTGACAGGCATGGCTCAGAGCAGAGCAATGAAACACGAGAACAACGTCCGGATGGTAGCGCGGCAACGAGCCTCCAAACCCTGGCAAATCCTCTCCAGTTCATTTCCTCTGCTATTCAAACTGCTGCAATTTAGTAGAAAACCAAAGGGTGCCTGCTTTTACGGTTGATCTTCGGGTGTTTATGGTTTTCCAGCCAGTCTCTTCTCCTTGGTCAGTGCTAGAGCTGAAATGGGGCTGAAAACGCTGGGCGCAAACAAATGAGGGCATGAGAAAGAAACACCAAACTTAGCACAGAGTTTGGAGCCGTCGGTACGGCTTGAGGAGGTGACAGGATTAAGCACTTGGTAAAGATGAAAGACAGTGAATAACATTGGTGCCCTGACCACTGTTAATGAAACAGTCCCTTGGTTCAAAACAGAACTAGGGAGATTAGAAAGAGAAACATTTTTACTGAAAATGAGGGGTCTGGGTATAGTTCCTGGTTAGAAAAAAGAATTACCTGAGAGGCAGGTACAGAAGTGGAGGATTTGCTTTTCTTAATCACGTATCTGACTTGGATATTTCTTGAAAGAAAAAAATTGCAGATTTGTAAATTAAGGCCAGCCCCTCCCCTGGGGAGATTATCCCATGGGTGACTGTTCTCATGGGGGAAAATTTCCCTCTCATGTCCAACCGGAATCTCACCAGGAGCAACTTGTGTCCATCCCCCCTTGTCCTCTCCACGGGACTCCTTGTGACAAGGGAGTCTCCATCCTCTTTGTAGCCACCCTTTAAATACTGGTACGTGGTGATGAGATCCCCTCGGAGCCTCCTCTGCCCCAGGCTGAACAAACCCAGCTCTCCCAGCCCATCCCCACACGGCTGAGAGGCTTCCCTGCCCTTGGCTCACCGCGGTGGCCCCGCTCTGGCCCCCTCCAGCCTGCCCGCAGCGTTTTCGTTTCCATCTTTCATTTTTTGTCCGTCTTTCGAGCCGTAAATGCCGCCCTGGCCCACATACCCACGCACAGAGCACGGGCGGCCGCTGCCCGGCTCTGCCGGCCTCCCCTCACCGCGGGGCGGCGGGAACGGCCCCCGGGCGGCAGAGGGCGCGCGCCAGGGTCCTCCCGCCCGCCCGCCTGCCAAGATGGCGGCCTCCGGGGCGGCGGGCGGGAGCCGCGGGCGGCGGCGGCCGGCGGGGCGGGCGGTGGTGGCGGCCGCGCTGGCGGCGCTGGGCTGGCTGCAGGCGGCGCGGGGCGCCGGGTGAGTGTCCGTGCGGGTGCCCGGGGCCGCGCCGGCCCTCCGGGGGGGGGTCCCCTCCCGCCGGCCGGTAGCGCCGCTCCTCTGCCGGGGCTCTGGCCGGGCGCCGCCGAGCCGGTGCCCCGAGGTCGGCGTGGTGGTGCGGGTACCAAGCGGGACAGCCGCCCTTAAGCCGGGTGGGTTGCAGCGGTACCGGGGGCTCCCCGGGGGCGGGGAGGAGCGGGCCCGGAGTGCCGGTGGGGCCCTCCCCGGCCGCCACCCCGAGCCGGGCAGCGCTTGCCCCACCCGTAGGGTCGCAGGGCAACCTTGGGGCAACCGGATCTTCTCATTGCAGGAGCCCCCCCAGCGACCCCCTGCTGCAGCCCTATTTCCCCTCCCAGCACGGCCCCCGGCACCACCACAGGCACGTCAGAGACTGCCAGCCCGTCAAGTACGGCAACGTAACGCACGAAGCTTGGCCCAGCAACAACAGGACGGGTGGCCCAGTGGCTACCACCAGAACGTTTGTTTCTTACATCCCCCCGGAGGGCGAGGACCGCAAGGTGGTCTATGGCCACTTCACTTTTGTGAGGAACCCCCTGAGGACCTTCTCCGTGCTCGAGCCGGGCGGCGCAGGAGGCTGCCAGGCTCACCGCAGAGCCCCCGTGGAAGAGACCGCAAAGCTCAGGAAGTGTCTGGTGGCCCAGAATGGTGGGTACTTTGACATGGGAACCGGAGAGTGCCTTGGGAACGTTGTGAGTGATGGAAAGCTGGTGAAAAACTCCGGAGGTCTGCAAAACGCTCAGTTCGGCATCCGGAAGGATGGCACCATGGTGTTCGGGTAAGGACTTGGGGGATGTTCGGAGGGTGCTCTCTCCTCTCTGAGGACCAGTAGGAACCACTGAGGCACTGCAGCCTTGGCCTCTCCCAGTTGCAGCATTGGACACTTAGATTAGGGCTTTGGACACTTAGGTTAGCGCTGTCCTACCCATACTTTGGCCATTGGCTTTTTTTCCTTAGGCTGAGAAGCAGCTGGATTAACTACTCTGATGATCCCTATCTGCTTAGGTTCCCATGTCTTCTCTCCCAATATGCAGCAGGTACACTTGATGGCAGTAGAAGGGTTCAGGCTCAGCTGGCACAGACACAGCGTTTCACAGAGCTCCCAGCCCTGCGGCTCTGTTTGGCTGCAATCACGGATACTAAAACACCAAAAGTTGAGCATCCAGCTCCCACAGGGCATGTCTGGAGCACGCAATCAGTTTTAAACCAGAAACCACTGGCAGAGCTTACAGTGAAAGCCTGGCTGTTGGGCCCAGCCTTTGCTGCTCTCCTCTCCCGTCCATTGCCTGGCATCAGGTTCTGATGGGGTGGGTGTTATTCAGCGCCCAAAATCTGCAGAGAAGTCTGTCCCTTGGGAAGCACCCCCCAGTGACACGCAACGCCCGATCACGGAACCAGGCGCTGAACAGCCCCTTTACTGCCTGACTGTTGAGTGAAAGCTTTTGCTGTCTGGAAGAGCAGAGGAAGCTCCTTCCCGGATGGCGGGGAGCCCGCAGCATCCAGCAGTGGCTTCCCCGCAGCGCAGCCGTAGGCAGACTGGACGCTGTTGCTGAAAAGCCTCTCAAAAGCTGTTTGGTGTCACTGTTTTGCAGAATGGAAGCTGGCGGACAGCAAGATGTTACAGCTGCTTCCGCAGATCCCTGAGTATTTGGCCATGGCTCTGCCCTCCTGTTCTGCCAGATGCTTTCTGCCCTTGCTGGCCTGGTGCAGGTCCACTGGCCACATTGTTGGCCAGAGTTGTTTCATGCACAGTGGCCTGGGACCATCATTAACAGTGGTTTTGTGAAGAAAAGCGGAGAGCAGAGTCTAGTCTGGCTGCTAAAGTGATGTTTCACACTGCTTGGCCGCTAGTTTTGGATGTAGCTAAGCCTCCATTCAGCTGCCTTCTCCCCTTCTCCCCGCTTCTGGAGCCTGCTGGCAGCAGCAGAGGCTTCTACATGACGCTGCTGCGACTGGGTAACCCCTCCTGCTCTCTCTTTCCCAGTTACCTGTCTGAGGAAGATGTCTTGGATCAAGCAAACCCTTTTGTGCAGCTCGTGAGCGGGGTAGTTTGGCTCCTAAGAGACCGAGAAGTGTACGTCAGCCAGAGTCGAGTGGCTGAGTGTGGTGACACTCAAACCACAGGTAAATATTGTAAAGCCTTGCTTCAGCCTTCTGACGGGGCTGTTGGAAGGAAACTGTGTGGTCTAGTTACAGTTTGCTACTCACCTAAAGAGGTCCGGATTTCTTCTGTGCTACTTTACCTCGAGTCTGTGGCCAGTGCAGTGCAAGAAACCGGCTGCCCGCAAGATAAAGCTGCACTCGCCTGTTCAGGGTTGTTGAACAGAATTTGCTGAGGACAGTAAATAGCGGTGGCATGGCTGGCGTTAATGCTTGTCCAGAGAAACCCAAAGCAGATGCCTCTTACAGGAGATTAAAATCGAGGGCTTGTGAACCCCTTTCTTTGCCCCTGTGCCAGACAAAAAAATTTAACAAGAGTGCTTCTGGAAGTGTTATTCCTAGGTGGGCTTGGATAAACGAGAGGAACCTGGGCTCTTTTCTCATTGTGTTTCAATTTAGATGAGCTCCTTGCTGGGCGCTGTTTTGCAGACAGATGTGTCTAAACAGTCGGGTCTGTCACCCAGCTGGTGCCTGAATTATTCCCTCTCCTGCACAGGAACCTTCGACAAGTTCATCAATGTGATATCAGCCAGGACGGCGGTTGGACACGACAGTCAGGGGCAGCTGGTCTTGGTTCATGTGGATGGACAGACAGAATCCAGAGGGTAAGGCCAGGGCTGTGGAAAGGTCTTGGGGCAGCTGCAAGATTGGTCTTTATATTCTGTCACTGGAACTGGAGGGACTCTGCAGCTGCCAGTAATATGTTTTAAGGCAGAGGCTCAGAGAGCTCAGGTCAGCTGAAGACACCGCCGTCGGGTGTCTTTCTGGCAGAGCCAAAAAAGGCTGACGCAGCCTCCAGGCAGTGAGCCAGCATACCTGGGGTGGGAGAGCTTCCCCCCATACCTGGGGTGGGAGAGCTTCCCCCATACCTGGGGTGGGAGAGCTTCCCCCCATACCTGGGGTGGGAGAGCTTCCCCCATACCTGGGGTGGGAGAGCTGCCCCCCTTCCCCTGAGGAGAGGGGCCAAGCTTCCAGTACAGCAGTTCCACTGAAGTCAAATGGCATCAATGAGCAACGACCGTTTGCTTTTGCAGGGTCAACCTCTGGGAAATGGCTGAATTCCTGAAGCAGCAGGGAATCATCAATGCTATCAACCTGGATGGCGGAGGGTCTGCCACGCTGGTCTTAAATGGGACCCTCGCCAACTACCCCTCTGAGCACTGGTAGGTGCTGGCTGCAGAAGTCACCAGGCAGCTCCCGCGAGCGTGCAGAGCTCAGCCGTACCCCTCTGCTCTGCGTCGCTGGGAGATCACAATGCAAAGACAAACGATGGGCTTTGAGGGAGAGAGTGACTCTAAAATCTAAAGCGATTTAGTGACGACATATTTTTTCCACTTAGTCATCTGGGATTAAGGTTCAGCTGGTTTCAGACATGCAGCAAAGCTGTTTGACACGAACGGCCTGATGTGGGAATTAGATAAGGAAACAGCTCTTAGACCTGGAGAGTCAGAGCTGCACGTTCACGGGAATTAGCAGAGATCTGTCAACAGCTTATTATTATGGAAGAGAAACGCTGCCTTGGAGACCCTGCCCTGCCTCATGTGAGGGAACCTAAAGAATATTTTACTTTAAATTTAGCTTTTTAGTCATTTCTGACTGTAAACCTGAAGGGATTTAAAATTCATTTTGCAGTCTGACAGTTGAAAGCCAAGCGTTGCTGTAACTGCAGTGATGTTGCTTCCATCAAAGCAAATAATACTCAGGAACGTGTTGAACACCAACGTCAGGGAGGCTGCGACTGCTTAAAGGGAGGCTTTGCTTGCACCTTGCTTTCTGTAATTCTGTGTTTGAAATTAAATTACTCCAATAGGAGTTAACACCTGGTTAAAACATTGACTCAAATCTAGTTTTATGTTTATATTTTCCCATTATTAATGTTCTTGTTTGCCAGTGGGAATCAGGATGCCAATCTGTGGATTGTATTGACTGGTTTCGCGTAGGGCTGGGAGCAGCACGGTGCTTGCACGCCTTACAGGACCCATCTTCTGTCCCCAGCTCCTTTGACAACATGTGGCGTTGCCCTCGGAGCATCTCAACCATCATGTGTGTCCACGAGCCGGCCTGCGAGCCTGCGGACTGCAGCGGTCACGGGGACTGCGTCCAAGGGGAGTGCCGCTGCGCTGGGGACTTCTGGAGAGGCCCAGCCTGTGACGTCTTGGACTGCGGCCCTTCCAACTGCAGCCTGCGCGGCGTCTGCACCGACTGTGAGTCACTGCGGCGCGCAGGGGCTCTGGCACGGAGATGCCAGGGGGTGCCTGGGGGTAGCTCTAGGGGAAACACGGACCTGGGCAGCAGGTACATAGAATCATAGAATCACTTTGGTTGGAAAAGACCTTTAAGATCATCGAGTCCAACCTTTAACCTAACCCTGCCATCCCACCACTAAACCCTGGCCCTAAGCACCTCATCTGTCCTTTTAAATACCTCCAGGGATGAGGACTCGACCACCTCCCTGGGCAGCCCATTCCAGAGCCTGACAACCCTTTTGGTGAAGAAGTTTTTCCTAATGTCTAGCCTAAACCTGCCCTGGTGCAGCTTCAAACCATTCCCCCTCGCCCTATCATCTGTTACCAGGGAGAAGAGGCCGACCCCCACCTCACTCTCCCCTCCTCTCAGGCAGTTGTAGAGGGTGATAAGGGCTCCCCTCAGCCTCCTCTGCTCCAAACTAAACAACCGCAGTTCCCTCAGCCGCTCCTCGTATGACTTGTGTTCCAGACTCCTCACCAGCTTTGTTGCTCTCCTCTGGACATGTTCCAGCAACACAACATCTTTCTTGTAGTGAGGGGCCCAAAACTGAACACAGTATTCGAGGTGCGGCCTCACCAGCACCGAGTACAGGGGCACCATCACTTCCCTACTCCTGCTGGTCACACTATTTCTGATACAAGCCAGGATGCCATTAGCCTTCTTGGCCACCTGGGCACACTGCTGGCTCACATTCAGCCACCTGTCAACCAGTACCCCCAGGTCTTTTTCCACCAGGCAGCTTTCCAGCCACTCTTCCCCAAGCCTGTAGCGCTGCATGGGGTTGTTGTGACCCCAGGGCAGGACCCGGCACTTGGCCTTGTTGAACCTCACACAGTTGGCCTCGGCCCGTGGATCCAGCCTGGCTAGGTCTCTCTGCAGAGCCCTCCTCCCCTCCAGCAGATCAACACTCCCACCCAGTTTGGTGTCGTCTGCAAATTTACTGAGGGCACACTCAATCCCCTCATCCAGGTCATTGATAAAGATGTTAAACAAGACACACGGGGAGTATCGCTTACCTGCCCCTGAGGCACCACGGCGGGGCCTTGGCACATCCCTGTGGGTGGTCCTGGCTGGTCCACGGAGTCCTTTCCCACCCTGGTGTGAAGGAGCGTAGCTCACGTGAACCAGCACCAGCAGTAGCCGCTTCCTTCGCTGCAGAGCAGCCCTCGTTGGAGAGGCTTCCCAGCTTCCCAGCCGCGGGAGCCCAGCCTTTGAGGGCCGCAGGTACCGATTGTCCGGGCAGCCCTGAGTCGGGAAGCCAGCAGGTGCTGTGTGCCTCAGCCCTCGTCTTCCCTCCCGGGTGTACGGAGCAGCATCGGAAGCAGCAGTAGAGATGGTCGGAGCACGTTGCCTTTAGGAGACAGCAGCAGGGCTAGGCTGGGACCTGGATGCGGGATTGGACCCGCAGTAGGACTTGACTCCATACTCTGGGTTTCCCTTTCTGCCCCCTGGGGTCGTGCTCCTGTTTTTTTTTGTAAATCTGCTGATGGAAAGGGCCGTGGATTGCGCTGTGTGACAAAGCAGCTGAGCTCTGTCCCCTCCCCTTACTGTTCCTTCTTGACTCTCCTGCTTCACGATTTTTACAAGTGAGCAACTGCAACTCTTCCGTAAAGTTGTTTTGAATCCCGGGACGGCATAACATACAGCCCCCAGCTTCTCCTCTTTGGTGCCTGCTCAGTCCTGTTCCCTGTTTCTTTGCTACGTCCCTGACTGAACTCACAGCCAGGTTTGCCCCCGTGAGGTGCCTGGGCAGAGCTCAGTGGCTACAGGTGTTGGTAAGAGCTGACCCAGCATTAATCTCTCAAATCCCATCAGCAGGAGGTCCGGCTGTGTTTGGCAGCTGGAGCGGGTGGGTATTTGACCCTAACCTGTGAGGTCAGCATTCCTCTTCTGTGGGCTCAGGGGCAGGGAAAGTTAAGAGGGCCCCCCTAAGAAGCAGGGGCTCCTAATTTTGACTTGCTGCCATTTCTAAGTCTCTCTCTGTTGCTGTTAACGCCTCTTTGTGTGTGTTTGCACAGCTGGATGCCTGTGTGATGCTGGCTGGACTGGCAGCAACTGCAGTGAAGGTAATGCTGACTTCTGCTCCGCTCCCCTCCTTCATAGCCAGCGAGAGGAGAGCGTGAGCCTCTTCCTAACAGCCTGCAGCGGTGGGTGGCTCCCAGAGAGGCAGCAGGGAGGGGAAAGTCCACACAACGTGCTTTTCCTTTTTAATTGCTGCCTGAGCACTTAAGATTGGCTCGGTGCGAAGCGTTTTAAGCCCTTGCTCCTTGCTGAAGGCACAGGCTCAGCTCCTGTTCTCTGAGCAGCCATCGACGCCCGTGCCAGTGGCTGCTCCCTGGGTACAAGCATGGGGTGGGAGCGCTGCCTTTGTAACCGGGGCCCTGACCAGATCTCCGCTTGCCTCCTGTAGCTTGTGCCAGCGGTTTCTACGGGGATGCTTGCACCCAGAAATGCCGGTGCCAGAACGGCGGCTTGTGTGACCCCGTGGACGGATCCTGCTCCTGCCCAGCTGGGTACCACGGCACCAGCTGTGAGCAAGGTAGGGGCTGCACTGAGTAACAGCCAGGGCTGGGGAGGGGCTTCTGTGTCCCATCCCAACCCAACAAAGCAAGCGGGAGGTCTGCCAGGCAGGCTGGGGCTTCGCAGCTGGAGCGTAACCTGCCAGCTCCCAGCTCTTACAGGCTTGCCTGCCCTGCCCACGCTGGCTAAAAGGAAAAGGGAGCAGAGAGGGGGTTTTCTTCATTATTAGAAAATTGTAGATGCCCGTTTGGTCTCTGCCCCAATGAACTGCGTGGCCTCCCCAAGCTCCTGAATGTAGAACATGAATACCTGAATGTCCTCTGCTGGAGGCTGTTGCACCAGGCCCTGCCTGTGGCCTGGCCTTCAGGGGATCCAAGCCAGTGAAATGCTCCAAAGGGCCCTTCTGGCCGACAGCCTTCGAACTCCGGCTGTGCGGGTGCTGGTGCTAACACCCCCCTGGATGCGAGTACTCGCTCCCCTTTAGGCATCAGCCACCTTTTCTTCTGAGCCCAACAGCGGGGCCGTAGCTCGGATGTGGCAGGGAGAAAAACACGCGGGAAGCAATGAGGCCAGAGGCTGCCACAGTGGCAGAAGCAACACGAATACCTCAGTCGGGTGTAGGTGAGGTTTGAGCCTCTCCTAAAGCTGTGAGCGTGCCCGTCCTTCCCACGCTGAGCCGGGGCAGGAGGCAGAGTTGAGCTGGGGGGGCTGCAGCGGCAGAGTGGGTGGTTTCAAAGCGCACGGAGCTTCGACAACGACCGACCTCTTTGTACTCGATTCCCTAGAGTGTCCCATGGGCTGGTACGGGCCAAACTGCCAGAAACCGTGCGCGTGTGAGCACGCCTGCCCCTGCGACCGGGAGACGGGCAGCTGCAACATCACCTCCCAGTGGGAGCTACAGGACCAGCTACACAAAGGTACCGCTGGCCACAGGGGTTGCGTTGTAAAGCTAAAAAGAAGCAGTTTTGGGGCATAATGTTGCAATTGCTTGGTCGCCAGCTCTGGCTGGCTGTCATCATACCTAAGCTTACTTTTTCAGTGGAATTTTACACACCCTTTCTTCCCTCTGTTCTTTGTTTTCCAGCTGGACAGTGTTTGGCTTCCCAGAATGAGGGAAGGAGCAAAGAAAAAGCCTCTCTGTCAGAGTAAGTGTGCAATACTCATCCTATACACATCCTATACCCACTGCGAGCTGTCGGTCGCTGGTCGGTGGAGTCGTTGGCACCACCTCCCACATGCCAGGGCAGCGCATCGGCGAGGCTCAGAGCGTCTGCGTCCGACTCCACTGCATCACCTACAGCTCTCGCGATGGAAGGGCGATAGGGAAGGCGATAAAAACCCAGTCGTAAGACGAGTGCTGAGCCGAAGCCCCCATCGCTGACACTTCGTGCTCCGAGCCTCGCGCTCGGCAGCCACCTCCCCTCTCCTGCTGATGCTCTGTAGATGCCACGATGGGACCGGGACAGTTCCAGCACCAGAGCGCAGCTTCTGCGGTACCGGGGAAGCTACAGTTGCTCCGCAGGCGCCGCCAGTCGCTTGTGAGCTGGGTGGAAAGCTGCAAACATCGTTGGCACTGGCTGCCAGAGCAGCCTTTCAAGGGCTTTCCCCGAGCACGTTCTCAGCTGCCTGCAAGCAGAACCACACGCTTATGGTGGCGGAGAAGGGAGCACAAAGCTCGGGAAGTCATTTGCGCACCGGGAACGTGTGAAAGCAGGTCACGAGATGCTGCTTACGTGGATTTTTTTTTCTTCTGTTTGACAGGAAAACCTGGATCTCCATGGCCTCTCTCTTGGCTCTGCTGCTCGCGGTTAGTGCGGTGGGAAACGTAGGGCTTCTCCTCAAGGCCAGGTCCGAGAGGCACCATGGGAGCGGTGACTATCGCTACCACCCCCTGCGGGAGATGAATGGGGAAGCCAGCCATGCCTCCCCCTCAGCTGCCTGCGAAACGGAAGATGCTCAGGACCAGAGCCAGGCACTCCTCTAGGGTCCTGGAGGAAGAGTTATTTCACTGCACCGTGTCCTGTGCCACCCAGCACTGAGCATTACTGCAGCTTTTCAGACCTGGAGTGTAAAACTGCTGACTGAGTGCCCAGCAGCAGCGACACCTCAGGCCAAGAAACTCCCATTTCTGGCCAAGCCCTGCTGAGAACAGGGCTTAACTTCCCTCCCTCCCTCCCTCCGCTGCGCCAGCAGGAGCAAATGAGACTGCATAATTAGTCGCCATAGTAGGATGCAGGGCACAAGCCACGGGGCCAGCTTCCACACACAGAGGTGGATAAGGGAATTCCACTGCTGCAGCAGGAAATGGGATGGGTCCCTTCAATACTTGAGGGAAACCAGGGAGGAATCCAAGCCCTAGGCACTTCAGAAAGGTTCCTTCTCACCCGAGCAGGGGTAAGTCGTTTTAAGAGGCAAGATAAATTGCCTGCAGTGTACAGCTAGGCCGAAGGCAGCTGGCTTAAGGCTGTTGTAGTCTGCCCTGTCCTGCTAAGCTCAAACTTTTATCAGAAAACTGAAAAAGGTTGAAACCACAGCACCCCTCCTCCTGGCCGCAGCGGTGGGCTCAAAGGCCGGCACACAGGCTTGGGGCTTTCCCACGCCCGACTCTCACCTGCCCTGTGCTGAGTGCAGGGCCAGAGCCTTTTCTTACCGAGTCCTTAGGCCTCGGAGCAGTCTAACGGGGGCTTGATGAGCACCGCAGTTTTGGTAGGTTCTGGCAGTACAGCAACACAAAAAGCCTTGCCAGCTCATAAAAATTTCACTCTTGGATTCTCTCATACCTCTGCTGCGGTGCCCTGCCCCGCACCTCTCCCCGCTGGGGAAGGGAAGAGCCAGCAGCAGCCTGGCACGGTGGGCACGAGGCACGGCCGGGCTGTGGGACTGGGCTGGTCCCACCCCAGCCTGCTCAGCCCTCGGGCAGGGGGCTGGTGGCTGCAGCCACCCTTGCTCGCTGCTGCTGCAACTGCCCTGCCCTCCCGGAGGGAACTTGAGCAGCGAGCGACCCAAGATCCTGACCAGCTCAGCTGGAAAGGGCAGATTTTACTGGAGTACACCCTTGCACAAAGCTTTTTTAAAAAAGCCACCTCCAAACCCAACGTACTTGAGTTCGCTTCCACGCGAGGGACGGCTTCCTTCACTGTGCCACTTCAGTGCTGCACGGGGGGTTAAAGCCCGTCTGAGCCTGGATGTTAACGTCGTTATGCACTCTGGTTTTATCTCACCAAGTAAAGGATACGTAACTTTTGTGCCGCTGTTGGCAACCAATCAACCTGTAAATGGAAGATTCTATTTTTCTATTACTTACAGAAGACTGTTTGAAACTTGAATAAAATCGATCAATAACAACTGCCTGGAACTCAAATTCTTAGGGCTCGGTTGCAGAAGGAAGACGTGATCCTTTCCCTGTTAATCTCCGTTGGCCATTTGAACCTCAGGGGCCCTTTCTGTTTGAAATAACCAGCTACACTGCAGGATGATACGTGCCAGCCCACTCTGTGGTCTGAAAATAACCAAAACCCGCCAGTTCTGCAAGAAAAAAGCACATTTCAGTTAAAATGTAGGAATACCTGAATCCCAGCCAGCCTCACCTCCGTCTCTGTAGGTGAAGAGCTGTGCACGTGTTTAAGTTTTCCGCGCTTACCCCCGCGTGAACAGTTGCACCAAACAATCAGACAGGTTCTTTAAAGACCCTTTTTTTATTTCCAACATACAGAAATGTTCAGCTCCTACCAGAACCTAAAATGCTGTAACTGAGTATGGGTGTTGTCGAGTCACACGGTACAAAGCGCTCTGCTAGCGTGCTCTTAAAAGAACATTTGGGGGTTTTTTGGCTGAGAAACATCAGGGCTTTGATATATAAAAGTGAAGAGAGCTGCAAGGGAGAAAAAGTGCTCGCTAAAAAATAAATTAATGCCCTTTTAACTTCTATGTGTAACCGATAGCTGGGAAGCGGATTTGATGTCGTTAAAAGCCAATACATGTCACGCGATTCCAATTTAGCCTTCCAAGAGAGAAGCAACCAGGTAGAAGAATCATCCCAAACCTGTTGGAAGAACACTAAAGCCACCAGCACGCAGGAGTCTTTAGACAAAGCGCTTGTCTATCTGAGTCCTGAGAAGCCCAATAACTCTGTTCCTTCCATGGTTTGGTTCACAGCATAAACATTTTGGCTCTTAAAGAAGCGTGAGCTTGTAAAATGTGTTTTGAAACAAGGGATTCCCCCCACTCCCGCGTGGCTCCCGCCTCGGTAGGCAGCAGCTCCACACCTGAGTTGAACGGGCAGTCGGGCTCACCACTTCCTACCAGGAATTCTGAGGTGCAGTGAATCTTACAGATTTAATATGACCAGATTATGGCATTTTCAAAATCTTTTGATGAATAAATGAAATTGGGATTACAAATTCTTATTAAAAGTTTTTTTTTTTTTTCCTGTTACTGAAAGGGAATTGACACAACCAGAGGGGCCAGCCCTAAGAGCGAAGGGAACAAGGCTGTGTCAGACTCCGCGGTCCCTCCAAATTCCCTCAGGCACGGCAGCCAGGATTGCTCTTTCCCCAGGAGCAAGGGCAGGAAGCTGAGGAACAGCCAGGGCTGACAGTGCGAGAGCCCTTAGTGCCCTTTTACAGCCTAACCCTTGGCACAGGGAAGCAGTAAAGCAGCCAACGCTGCTGCTTTTGCACCCTCCTGGGCTAGAGACTCCCTCGTGCCCCCCAAGCCTAAGCTCTTCTGTCCACAGCAGTTAAAAAAAAAGCCCTCTTCAAACCTGAAAGACAGCAAAACATTTAGCCAAAATGACTGGGTTACTGCAGTCCAGCTTTGCCCCGAGTCCAGCCTGCCATCCGTCTCCAATGCGCACTCCGCGTGTGCCTCCCCCAGTCTGGGTGGGACAGAAGCCAGGATGGGACAGAAGCCAGGATGGGACAAACCTGTAGCAACTGCCAAGAACAAAGGTGTCACGTATGGCCGCATTTAACTGTAAACAATGGCACCATGCTCCGTACCTACGCCATAGCGTCCTTTCTCTTGCGATCTCATATCGCACATTAAACATGGCAACGGCTCTGAGGTAGGTATTGTGTTTTGCATATGGAATATCCAAGACAGGGGAAAGCCCCAATTTATGAGGAGCTATTTGTTAAGTACCCAGCTGGTGGCCTGAACGCAGCCCGAGCTTGCCGGCTTTGCTGAAGAGCAGCTGCTGGGATGCTGCTGGGGAGCAGGGAGGGCCTTGGCTGCATCTCTGGCTCAGCACCCAAAACTGCATCCCGTTTTCCAAGGTTCTGGCTTACAAGATCGATGAGAGGTGAGTGGCTCCCGGGGAGCCAGAACCTAAAACTCCTCCCAGTCTCAACTCACGAGAGGTTGCTGTGAAGAAACCAGCGTGTTTTATTTTCTGTTTTCTAAAGCACACTGATGTCATTTTAGGGGGAAAAAAAAAAATATGGTGTTTTATAAGAATTCTGCTTCTCTTGTATCTGCAGTTCACAAAGTCAGGTTTTTGTCCAGAGGAGGGCAATGGAGCTGGGGTGGGGTCTGGAGCCCCAGGCTGCTGGGGAGCGGCTGGGGGAGCTGGGGGGGTTCAGCCTGGAGCAGAGGAGGCTGAGGGGAGCCCTCATCGCTCCCTACAACTGCCTGAGAGGAGGGGGGAGCCGGGGGGGTCGGGCTCTGCTCCCAGGGAAGGGGTGATGGGACGAGGGGCAACGGCCTCAAGTTGTGCCAGGGCAGGGTGAGGTTGGGCCTGGGGAACAATTCCTTCCCCAAAGGGCTGTCAGGGGCTGGAAGGGGCTGCCCAGGGAAGGGGTCGAGTGCCCACCCCTGGGGGGATTTAACAGCCGGGCAGAGGCGGTGCTGAGGGCCAGGGTTTGGGGGTGGGATGGCAGGGGTAGGGGAATGGTTGGGCTGGGGGAGCTTAAAGGACTTTTCCAACCCAAACAATTCTGTGAGTCTATGAAAAAAAACCACAGTACCACATCAGCCACAACGTCCAGGCTGTTGCCCCCTTTCTCTGGTTATGTTAAAATTTGGGGAAAAAAGGGGAAAAAAAAAAAAATCTGTATTGGATTATTTAAATTTGTAGCTAAGGAAATCAGTAGGTGGAATAACCCAGGCAATTCTCACATCATTTCAGCTCTTAATCAGAAGGGCATGGACAACCACATTATTGCCCTGGTTACAAACTTGTATCAGAACATCAGTACTCGTATTGACCTGAAGAGAGAACAGTTGGATCCTATCAGGATTCAGATTGGTGTAAAACAGGGTGATCCAAAGTCCCCAATTTTAACTTCTCTGTGGAGCCCCCTGCTGTGCAATTGGAGGCGGAGGAAGTGGTTTCCAACACTGTTCGAGAAATGCAACAACTATGGCTTTCACGGATGACCTGGTACTGTTGAGTGGATCATGGGAAGGAAAGCAGAAAAATATTGGAATTTTGGAGGTCTTCAGTGAGCTAACCAGCCTCAAGACGCAAGGGGAGGAGTGCCACAGCTTTTACATCCAGCAGACGAAAGACTGACGTACAGTCAATGACTGTCCTCCAGGGACGATCAGCTGCACCCCCCTCAATACGATTGAACCCGGTAGCTCTGAGAAGTCCCTGGGTGTACGCACTGACCCGTGGGCTGGAACATCAAGCCCAGAACCACTGGAGAAAGTAAAGGGGTGGTTACAACAGATTGGGAAGGCTGTATTAAAGCCACTTCAGAAGGTCAACATCTGGAAGGATATAGTATTCCGTGACTGATCTACTTGGTAGACCATGCCGACATGAAAGCAACGTACCTAGAAACTCTTGACTTGGCAATTTGAGCGGCCATTGAGGAATGGTTACATCTTCCAGCAAGTACTTGTGATGCCATCCTGTATTCCAGCACTCGGGATGGAGGCTCAGGTATTACCAGGCTCTCTGGTTTGATTCCCAGTGTACAGGCTCGAAGACTACACAGAACTGCACAGTCTTTGGATGAGACAATAAGAGCAGTTGCTCAGCAGGAAGGCATTGAGAAAGAATTTGGAAGATAGTGGACTGCAGTGGGAGGAGATAAGGATAAAATTCCACCTGTTTGGGACCTGAGAGCAATTCTGGTGATACCAAAGGAGCAAGGCAGTGAGGAACCAGCCTCGAAATGGGAGATGCCCGCTCCAAAAGTCACCTTTCCAAGACCCTGTAACGGGCAAAACCAGGAATTTGTGAACTGGACCAAGTTGGTATCCCAAGGCTGTGGAATTTCCAGCTTTGAGAAGGATAAAATGAGTAACAACTGGCTAGAATTTGATAGAGGCATTCCCCACAGAAAGATCATCATGGCGTTACAGCTGAGAGCCAATGTCTACAAGAGAACTTTTAGCAAGGGGCATGACAAGTCCTGCATGTCTGCTAGCTGCAAACACGTAGAAACTTTGCTATCCTGCTCAGTGGATCACTAGCACCTCTGCTACACATCTACTCTCTGGAATAATCAGCGGACAAATTATTAATTACAGACAAATGCGGTATTTTTGGTGCGTCACAAAGGCGCACTATCTTCTTACAACTCCTGAGCTCTATCCTTGCTTCTTAATCCTACAAAACATCCCTCCAGAGTCCAAAAAGCATTGGACTAACTGTACCTTGCAGGAAAAGACGACGGACAGCCCTTACCCCGAGTGCTACATACGATACAGCCCTTTGCACAAGAACATCCGGTGGTCGCAGGAGGTTGGAACTGAAGTAGAACGATTTCTTGGGATCGGTTACTCCTTTCTAAAGCAAAGTTCATCCCATTAAAAAAGGTGACCGGATTTAATAAATACTTTGAAATTATAAATAAGTTAAAAATTAATTTAAATTAAGCTAGTATTTGAATAAATACATTTCAGTAAGTGCTTAAATACATACATGCCTTTTTTTTTGTTTTCTCTTCAAGTTAGCTCATGCTTTAAAGAAGCAAGTTCTGTAATACTGCCATAAAATTTTGTGCCTTCAGGAAATAAAATATTGCTTTTCTTAGCCCTTTATAATTTGATTCAGTTCCCATCCACTTCAATGAGATGGGTCAGATCTACTCATTATTGCTTGTAAACCTGAGGAAAAAGGAGAAATAGTCTATTTCTAAGGAAGCTGATGCTTACCGGAGGCAGGTTCTCTGCCCATACTTTCTAGAAAACAGTTTTGACTTTTGTGTCTCAGCGGGTTAAAAAAATCCAACACATTTCCTAATAGCATCCTGTCAGATCAGAAGAGGTTATAGGTTTGACCTGGAACTGATTTCTGAAATATCTTATCTGTATCAAGGTTATTTACAGTTTGCTTCGAGTCCCTACACCTGAAATGTCCACTTTGCTTTCTGACAGGTAATCAGTACCCTGGGCACCCAGGAAACTAGATGACTTCTGCTACACGTGAATAATCTAGCCCTACAAATCAAACAGATAAGGCAACATCAGTCTCCTCCACCACACGTAGGAAAAGGACTGATTGGAAAGAGCCCTTTAGAGTTGAGTAATACACGGATTCATGCAAACTGACATTCATCCAAAACCACAATTCATGAAAAAGACTACTGAGAAGGAGGCATCCGATACAAAAATTCTAAGTCTGCCATTTGAATTCTAAGTTTTTAAGTTTAAAATAGTTCCCAGAAGCCTCTCTGTGTCCAAGTGGCTGCTACCTGTGGTCACACGAACGACTGCCTCCAGGCTCAGCCCCTGTAGGCTCTTTGGTTTGGTGCAGAGAGCAGCTCTGGGCCAGCCAGGAGGCCCCGAGTGGTTTTTCCTTGCCTGCGTAGCCGTGGACCTGCTATCTAGAAAGATGGGAGCTGGTCTGGGACTGGCTGGAAGATGTCGTGGCTCCACTCAGCTGGGAAAAGCCGCTGTTGCAAGATTCCAGGCTTGACATGGATCCCCTGGAATGGGACGAAACAGATGCACTTGTTAGGAAGGCAACTATTACTGGATAACTCTACCTGACAGGGGATCAACTTACACTCTGTAACGCTTGCAAAAGTATTTTATTTTTTGTGCCATCATTTTTAACTTTGTCTCTAAGAATCTGAGGGTTCCTTTGTGTCATGTTGAAAAATTAATTTGTCACAGACATCTTTTTTCTTAGCTACAGATATTATACCTTGTCTCTTGCAGCTATTCTGGGAGTGGGACACAGCCAGAGCCTCTGTGGGGCTGCATTTGCAGCCCGAGCAGAGAGGAAAATGAAAGAGCACTGCAGATGCAGCATAGCTCAGGGCATGTGGCTGCCACTGCTAACCCGAGAGCTCCAGCCTGCTAAGCACGGGAGTCCCAGCTTCAGTGTGTCCATGGTCTTCAGCTCCTTCTGCCAAGGCAGACTGGGTTCACTGACACTGTGACTGCCTACTATTCTGACACACTTTATGCAGGTAGAGAAACAAGGAACTGGTTTGAATGATCAGGATGAGGAATCTATGCTGCTCTGTCTCCACAGGATCTGGCCAGGTCACATTCTCAAGGTCACCACTTGCCCACCTGCAAGTCTGGTCTAGCTAACGCTTCCTCCAAGTCCTAGTGAAAGGCCAAGTACTTGCAAAGAATTTAAGTGACTGAGTGATTTGAAAAGTGCTTTTTGTGTTAAAGGAGGCTAGACAAATCCCACCAAGGCTGATGGATTCACATATTCCCAAAGCACTCTCCAAATCACAACTAACATCCTTGTCAAGTGCCACACGAAATATGTCTGAAATTGCCCAGCTGATATTTGTTAAGTGACTCCAAAAGTAACTTCTCAAAACGTTCCTAACTAAGACCAAAAAACTCCTCAGTCAAAAACCTCCCCCTCTTCAGGTAGCTGTAAGCAAGAACTGAAGCACAAATTCCACTGGTGGACATAACAGCCAAGGGCTCCCTTATTACCTACAGCACTCAAGGAGATTCTTTTGCACAAAATGTCACCAAGATTGTGCCCGTCTTACTTATTATCACTGAAAAACCCACTCTGTGGAGGTCACTGGTGTCTGGATGTTTAACGCGCATGCAGTCCTAATTTGGCTTCTCTATTGCAAGTCGTATAGTAACCCCTCTCTCCCCATAAATCTCCTACCTGAAGTCCTTGGATGCAAGCACCTCGTAGTAGTATATAAGCTTGCACTTGTGACTGGAAACTTGCAGAGAGGCAAGAACATCATCCACCCGAGGGAGGCTAGTGCCGGAACAGGGCAGAGGGCCGTGCATTTTCCACTGGAGAATGTAAAAGCCAGGCCAGCGAGTCACGTGAGATCCCTGGAAGAGAAAGAGAGCACCATCAAGTCATGAAGAAATAGATGAATGACTTGGCAAAGTCCAAAGAACCTGTTGATCTGACTACCTTGGGCAGCATACATCATTCACTTCTTTTACATGCCTGAGCCACATGCCCCTGTAATGCTATTAAAAACCATGAACAGTTATTTTCAATTTATCATCATGGATTATGGAATCTCTTTCCAATGGCTCAGTCTAAATTAGGACTGCAATAGCAGCCACTTTCACAGGGAATACAGAAAGTGATGACAAGAGCAGCTATTTCCAAGCAATACATGATTTCCCATGCCATCAATTCCTTCCCCTCCCCACCACCAGACCATTTTGGTGTTTGCTAGGACTGCAAGTTCCATGCCAGGACCCAAACACATCTGACCTGGATGCTCTCTCCTTCCCGGCAAACCAGTGGAGACTCCATACGGCTGTAATCCACCCCAAGGACCCACGTCTTATCAATTAGCTGCACGTTGTCCCCAGCAGCAGAGGTACTTGGTAACGTGGCTTCTTTATGACTTGTTTCAGGAGCTCGTTTGGAGTGAAAGAGGCTGAACACCACATCTCCCTTCAGGATGTCAAAGTCCCAGGTAATGACAGATTCTCCTTCCAAAATCTCCACAACTATCTAAGAAGGGAACAGAACAAGCACATTGTAGAGTCAGGTCTGCAGATGGCAGCCAGCATCTTCCTCCCCACTCCACAAAAACACTTTTCTCTATAATCCTTCAGTTAAGCTATCGGTCTGGATTCCTAAGGAGGACACAGACTGATTTCCATTGCCAGTCTTCTGCCCCAGTAGATCTGCTCAGGCATTTTCACCCCATCTCTCCCCTGTATCAGAGTTGCTTGTAAATAATTCTTTAGTTCTAGGAAAGCCTCAGTGGAACTGAAGCAAAGCATTTAGGATGCAGCAAAGAGCACGTTCCGAGTGGCTGTGAGCTCCAATGCTGCTTTTTCGGGAGGCTGAGCAGGCCAAACCAGAGTTACTCATCATCAGGGAAGCTGGCAGACTGTTTTGACATTCAAATGCTCCTTTTTTGGATATTCTCTTTTCTGATGACCCCGCCGGGGTGTTCCCAGTACATACCTTCTTATAGCACCACCCTTCCCGTCCTAGCTAGGCCACTGAAAATGGAAGCTATACTGTCAGAAGGGAAACTGAGGGAACTTTATTTCCCCAAGAAGGAGGTCCAGATCAGCCCATAGCAGAGAAAAGAGACACGGTTTCTCAAATTGCAGTTCTTTACTTCCATGCTTCTAGCTAGCATTAGCCTTCCCAAGAAAGGCACACTGCTGCTGAACCATCTCGGGCTCACGCTTTGGGAGCCCTTTGTTGTTCTAGTCAGCCTTAACAAAAAGAACACATCATCAATACCAGTTCAAGCGCCTCCTTCAGCCTTACAAAGTTCTGGTTTGTACCTCATGTGGAGCTCCTTTGAGGACACTCGCGGAATGATAGATCGTTTCTGTCCATAACCGGATGTGATCCGAGTTCTCTGGCTCTTCTTCTGTTTGATAAAGTGACTTGGGAACAAGCCCACCTTCTGGAACAGTACACTGGAAGAGTCAAACAAATATGAGGGTTCATACTCATCTACTGGTGAAGCATCAAGTCATCCGTACTATAAACGCTTGCCTGCTGTCAGACACAGAGGACAACACCCTCAGCTGGCATAAGATTTCACAGTGGGACTAAGATTACTTGAACTATGACAATTTATCTAAGCTCCATTGCAAGAGCTGATCTTCTCCAAGGCAGCATCACAACTTCAGGGTGAATTCTCCTGTGCACAAATTAACTGCACTGTGCTCAGAGCAGTGGCATCCCAGCCAGAACAGAGGTTTAACCGTCTTTCAGAAGGGAGTGGAAAGCCAGGGTGTTGAGGAGGAGGGAATCGAGGAGCTTGCACATTGCAGATTCCACCCGCACAACGGGAAGGAGAACTCACCATGCAGTCTCCTCCCAGGAAGTCTGGGATCACGTCTTTGTCCACGTAGTCTACCAGCCCTCCTGGACCCTGGTAGTTATTCCCACTGTAAATGAGGAACTTCTGCCTTGTGTTCTCGTTGATAAAGGGACTGACCTGAAATAAAAAGCGGACAGAAGACATCACTGTCGCTGAGGGAAGTTAGAGACAACGTTTATACCATCGCACATTGATGCTTTAGGCTGTGGGCTGGAAGGTCACAGCAGCAGGAACGCAGAGCAGCAGTAGTGCAGAGCTGCACAACTCTACAGCACTTCCCCAAAGAAAGGGGCAACAAATGGAATGTGTACTCTGTCGTCATCTCACAACATTTTCTACTTTGCACGAAGTAAGTTTGCAATCACCGCACCACGTATAAACCTCACAGGAAATTCACAAGTTCTTACACTGCCGGCAGGTCAGCAGGCACCAGGCAGAACCATATATATTGCTCTCCTCTTCAGTGTCCTCCAGCATGAGATTAAAAAATATTTGTCTTTTCCCATCAACATGAAAACCCACCAAGTTTGGGCTACCACTGCTGCATGAGGATTTGAGTCTAGGTACAACATCCTGTCCTGCCTTGGTGGATAACAGCCACTAGAATCAAATGAGCTACAGGAATTTTATGGCTTGCTCTGTAGCAATGCTGTGGCCTCTTCAGTTCAGCCATGAGCTACCTGGAAGTTTTTCCCTCCCTAACTCTACAAATAAGCAGAACTTACACTGACTGGATGATTTAGCTATGATTTAGGATTTCACCCACCAGAGTCCAGAGCACAGGAAACACCCTGGGTGCTCGCACTATCAACAGTCTCCCCAGAGTTTCAGGGTAGTTGTCCTCTACAACCTCAATTATCCGAAGCAGGGCCTTAACTCCAGGCCGCCAGAGGTGCCGCATATTTAGCCCTTCCAAGTCCACCAGACATGTCCAGGATCTAAAATAAACACGCAGAAAAAGACCCGTCAGAACTTCATTGCACAGCGGCTGCTCAATTTATGATCCACAAAATATTTCCGTAACACCATAGGCCGTACAGGATCTAGTGAAGCCAACAAGGGAGACCAGCAGTATAAAATTAAAGTAGATCTCCACTCAGGCAGCAGACAGCCTGAATCCAGTTGAGTTTTCAGGTAAAACAGACTGAAGGCAAGAACATATGGTGTCAGTGTGGAAGAGGGTGAAGGAATGCAGGCCTATTCCTAAAAATAATTCAAAAATGCATTTTAAATGAAAGTGAAATCTGACAGACAGTTTCCTGTATAAAAAAAAAAGATAATTTCAAGAATCTGGATTAAATCACCAAGATAGCAAGATTAAATTTATCTGAAATGGGACACAAAAAGATATAAGGAAGGACCAATACTTGCTTGCATATGAAGCTGTAGAATTTATCTGCATTTAACTCCACTGTATAGGGTACCCCAAGCCCAGGAACAACCCCTAACAGAGACACACTGTTGTCTGCAGTTTAACCCTAAGGATATCATCTAAAACCTTCACAGAAGCATTCTTCTCACCGTGATCATTCAAACTCTGTAAGGATACAAGAAAAACTATACTAACGTGATGGGGCGGCCAAAGGTGTTGGTATTTTCCTCACATCTCTTTTGTCCTTCCTCGTTAATTGACAGAACCTGAAATGAAAGACAGTGAAGAATAGGATTAGCCTGAGTATGGCTGAGAAACCAGGATAGCCCAGAGATCTTATTTCAAAAAATACAGAACCCAGAAGTATCCTAGTTTGAGAATTGGCAGTGTGCAAAACAGAACAAAAGTCTACAGGTCAAAAAAATAAAAGGCTTCTCTATTGAAAAGTTCTGCTGACCATACAAGGTACAACTACTGAAAATCTAAGATGGAATAGAAGAGCCTCAAGATCAAATGCTGTTAGCTGAGCTGCATGAAAGGGCCACGGAAAGCTTACAGCTAAACTGCAAATTATCAGAAAACACCTTTCTGGCCCATTCATGCCATTACCAAAGCTTCACTTCTGTCTCCGCAGGAAGACAGAGAAGCTGTGCCGTGCCACAGTCACTAAGCCAACTGTGAGTTGCCAGCCATGAAACACAGGAATTACGTGTGTCAGGTGGGTAGATTCCTGCTGCACTGTAACAAGGCTTCCGAACACCCCAAGGGAAATAGGGCTGAGAAATGAAAGTACAACTTACATGTCGCAGCAGTGATTCCTCTCCCAGAGCTTTCACCAACCCTTTTGTGTCCATCTGGCCAAGACGAAGGATGTAGAGTGGTCGGCCATCTTCAAAACAAACGTAAGGGTTTAGAGAGGGAAGTACTCTAGTCTCCCAGGCTATCACCCTAGTACCTTTTATAAAAGCCACATTAAATATTTGAACAGGATAAAAATCATATCCAAATGCAACCTTATCAAAGAGACGCTGCTTTGCACTAACTCTAGTCTGCCTGGATCTATGCAGAGAAAATAACATTACAGCAAAACAGAGCGACTATTTACCAGCATTGAACTGCTTTGTTAATGTTTAAAGTGTCATTACAACTTTCTCCAGAAGTCCCAAGTTACTTCTGAGGGCCTATAATGCAAACTGTGCTGTAGTATCAATGTAAGGGGCAGCTTCTAACCTTTGTCTTGATAATGCCATCCTCCAGTGTAGTATTCATCTAAGAGGGCTGGGGGCCTCCATGACTGTAGGATGTAATCCACCTGGTACTGCTTTCGCCAAGACAGGGACTGGCAGAGCATTTCTCGAGCTTTGTCAATGTTGAAGTCACGAGCCCGCAGAAATCGAAGGATATGTTCGTCTTTGGGGATCTGAGAGAAGAGAAAGTCCCAGGGTCAGGACCGGTACGTCACCTGTACCACTGTTCCAAAAAGCCTGCAGACCATGCACCAGTTTTTGATCTCTTAATACTAAGATAAAAAAATATTAAACCTACATTCCTTCTCCCTCCCTCCCTAACTAACCCAGCTGAATGCAGCAGATGGTGCTAGGAGCACAAAGAAGTGACCGATTCATGTCCCTTTGAGAGATAAAAGCTTGATATTTATCCAAGTACTGCACACACAGAGGCACAGCCTGCGAGAAGCCTTTCACTGATCCAAAGCCCCAGCAAACTCTGGGGTGGCCAAAGTTTCCCTCAGCTCGCTATCCACAAGGACAAACAAAATACTGAATGAAAGCAACAGAGCTGCAAGCTTGCCTCCCTGTAGGGCAAATTAGCAAAGGAAGGAACACATCAACCAAGTTAAGCACGCACTGTTTGGAGGGGGAATCAAGACTTTGATTACCCACTAGCACCAATTTCAGCTCTTGTGCAGCCCTTATCTTCTGCTTTGCTGTTGACCGTGCTTCCCTGGGGGTGTTGGAAGAGGAAAGCTTTTGAGTTCTTCCACAGGCTTCCGTGCCCCATCACATCATACTAGCTCTTACCAAAACAAACAAATCTACTAAAACTATTATACACCTTCTCCTCTCTCTATCACTCATCCCAGCACTTTATCAGTAATTCTGGCACCACAGGCACAAAAGCTCTCCCAAGCCAAGCCTGCAGAATGGTTTATTCCAAGTTTCTTCCAAATTTATGTCCCCTTGAGCTGAAAATCAAAGAAAAATTGCCAGTGCTCCTAGACAGCAGGAATCAACTACAACCCTGACAGATTCCATGGGAGTGCCAAATTTGACTAGAAGTCAATTGCCAAAACAACTGTATTACAGCTGCATACGCTGTTGTTTTCTCAGTCCCTTCACCCCAGCTCCCCCAGAATTGTTTGTCCTCATTCACTACATCACGTTTCCATGAAGAATTCAAGTTCTGTCAAGCAGCGATAGTCTCCTCCAGAGTATCTGTGCTGTGCTTAGGGACAGGGTTTAGTGGTGGGATGGCAGTGTTGGGTTAACAGTTGGACTTGATCTTAAAGGGCTTTTCCAACCTAAACCATTCTATGATTCTATGCTTAGAACAACACAAGCAATCTGAGCCCTGCTGCAAGACAAAAAAAGGACATGTTCAGGAGTCAAAGCTCTTTTGTTTGTTCACTGACATGCTCACGAAAACAGAAAGCAGGGAAGAAAGCAAAGCTGCCAGTAGCATCAGGCTGGGAGCAATCTCAGTTTCACAAGCTGGTATGAAGCTCAAGAGATATTAAGAATTGATTCCACATAAAGAAAGAGGTCAGGCAGCCTAAAGCCAAGTCCAGAAGCACCTGAAGAGGAGGTGGGAGGTTACTGCTGTTCAGCACATTCTAACACTGCAAATACTGCATTTGTAGTATAGAGGGCAAAAGGGCAGCCTTCCCAAATAGGGTCTCAGATGCATTTAGAAGAATGTCACCAAAATTTTCTGCATCGTCGCAAGATCAAAGACAGCAGAATTTTCATCAGATGATTTACATTTGCATTTCTGCTACTCAGAGGAAGCTGTTGTTCACAAGACAACAGCCAAAAACTGCAAACAGCTACAACAGCCCCTGGATCTTCTGCAAGCTGCAGGAGAGGGGATGGCTGTTAGAAGGTTTTGCTACTTTTAATGTTTTAAACCTATACTGTACATAGCTACAGGTAACTTTGGCAAGTTCAGTGCCCCTGTTTGGACCCAAGGCGGGGAGCTCTAAGGTTCTTACTCCACTCTGAGCGGAATGAGTCTCATCATTATCTTTGTCCAACCAAAGCAGTAACTGCCATATGCAAAAAAATGAAGTTTTAGTTTCAGCCTGGTTTTCTATTTATTAGTGAAACTACTGTTCTACACGGTGCAAAGCTAGGGATTACTAGCCTTAAGTATCTGTAATTTTAACATCATGTGAAGTTTTTTATAAAGCAATAATAAATCTGATTAGAAAGAATAACATCTGTTTTGGAAGGAATGGGGAATGGATATGAAATAGGATGAAGAGGACAAAAATCAGAAGGGACAGTTTCTAAGAAACAGGAGATCTACAAACTGTCCACGACCCTGAGTTTTATCGTGGGGCTGAAGGCACACAAGCTGTGAGAACAACTGCGTTCAGGCTTGCACAGGGGTGCTCTCTGCCTCACCTACCCACCTTGCCTTTGTGCGTTTCTTGAAGCCACTGGCGAAGGCGGATCAAACAACTCTCTTGCATTGGAGTCAGCTGGCCCAGATACCGCTCAATGTAATCAGCGTCCAATTTGTCAGCTGGAAAAAAAAAAAAAAAAAAAAAAAAAACAATTCAGAGGAGACTTGGCATAGCCAGAAAGGAGATGTGCGGTTATTTCTACACATCAGGTTACTTATGATTTACAAGGGAAGAGTGCAGAAGCCCTCATTTTAGCTGCCTGGGGGAAGTGAGTGAGTGATTCTCACGGTGATTAGGGCATGAGGACACAGACAGAATGTAAGATATCAAAGCTAGATCGTTCTGCCTGTCTCTTAAGAACACTAATATTTCATTCAACCCTGAACTGCTGCAGCAGGAGCTTTAAAAAAAACCCAACAAAAAACCACCCCAAAAAGCCACAACAGGAGCTCTGGCACTCATCTCATTACCCGCTCCAAGACCTGGCCACTTAAATCCCCTGGTGTCCTAAAGATCTCACGCACAGTTCCAATGACAACAGGCTAAAAAGCAGATAGCTGAAAACTGAAATGTTATCTGCTTGCAGACACCAGAGGGAAAGGGAGAACACCACCACCATTTCTGATGGCAAGGGAGATTTTTGGCATGAGAAGTCCTGTGCATACCCGCGGTTCAAGGTCCCTCTGGATCGGAGACAAAGGACAAGGGGTTGGAGCGACCAGCATTCAGAGGCAGAAGCAGATGTGCCAGCTGAGGCTTGTATGGGCACACGCCAGCACAGAGAACGTGGTACCCAAAGGGGAGCAGCACAGGCCAGTAGCTGTGCTGGAGGCACGCAGGCACATGAGGAGGGCGGCTGGGAGGAGGACCTCTGAGCTAGCTCTTCACCAGGCAGGATTTTTTTTTTTTTTTTCAGCAGATACCATTAACTACAGAATAAGGCCTGGACACCCACAGGATACGCTGTTGCTGACTGATAATACAGAAATTATATTTGATAAGCGCTACGCCCCCACCAAATCCACAGAGCTAGCAAGCTGGGGAGCAGTCCCAGGGAAGCTCATCACTTCCTAAGCATGAATAGAAGCAGAAAAATAAGAGCCACTCTCCTCTCCTGCTAGATGGGATCTGCCACTCTTAGGTTAACTTTAATCTCAAAGCACATGAGTATTTCTTATAGTCAGCTCCTCCGTGGATTTCAATCCTTTTTTCAGATGGATTCCAACACAGAGAAGCTGCTAGAGAAGGTCTGGAGAGACAAGAACTGTCGATAGTTCTGAATTCCAAGCTCTTTCCATAGTTACACTGAGCAAAACAAGTTCTGTCTTTCCTTTGGAGGAATGGCAACTCCTACTTTTAATACCACAGCTCTAAATTAAAAGGCCCCTCCTATTTCTTTTTGTCAGAAGAGAATTTTATTTAGTCTAGAAGATATCATCAGATCAACACACAGAAAGATAAATTCCAATTCAGGCATTTTGTGTGAAAAATGCATCACGCAACATTCTGCAAGTTTGCCTTAGCTTGATATAGGGGCAAACCCCATCCAAACCAACCCCCAAGAACATTAATTTTGAAACAGCCAAAATATTTCATTATAATGCAATTATAGTGCACTCAAGATAAGTTGGAGAAACATCAGTGTAAGATGTAAAATACCTTAAAGGTCAGATCAAACCCAAGGTTTTTCTAAGCTCAAACAAAAACATACTGCCTGTTCAGTTTCGGCTTTTCAGTTTTGGGGAAAAAAAGTTCCAGTGTTTGTGTTTGTTTTTCTTGAAGAAAGAAAATAACTTTCCCTCCTCTCCGCCCACCATCCAGAAGAAAAACCTCGTGCCAAAAAAATAAAAATAAACTCATTAGTCAGTGCTACTCAAGGCACTTGGATTGCCAGCAGCTGCTGCTGCCTGGACAGTGCATACCATCAGGGCTGACAGCCTCTGCTGGAGGGCAGGAGCTGCCAGTTTGCTCTTTGGCAGTTCCGCGAGCCCCCGACTCAGGTGGTACGTCATCAGCATCGTGTCCAACAGCCGGGGTTCGCTCATCCTTCTGTCCGCACGCTGCGGGGGGTGTCCAGCGGGGGATGAATGTGATCCCTTGGGAGATCAACTCCTTCAGATAGTGCTCAATCACTTCCTTGCCCTGGAGGGGAAAACTCTCATTAGGGAAAAACAATCCCATCTCCCCCAAACCAGCAAGGTGCAGAAGAGTTTTCCTCAGGACAGATGACTAATGTTGTTAGAGATAAACAGAAGGGAAACAGTTGTCTCCTTCCATCTGCATGACCCTGTTAGAAAAAATTCAGTATGAAAGCAACATACAGATGGTGAATTATAACACTGGCCAGGCAAATTCCAATGCTACGGATGCAGCTACTTTTATAAGACTTTTATCCCATTCTCCAGCTCCCAAACCATCAGTTAGCTGCCCTGTTCCTCTGCAGCCCAGAGGAAAAGGCCACCAAAAGGAAGTGCCTCTGCCCAAGCTCCTGGAGAGACAGGGTGCTGATTTTTACCCAGAACTTTCTCTTCCTGCATGAGAACAGTGTCCTCAGTGTCTGAGGAGCCTGGCACCCACAGCATCCACTGCGATCCTCTGGTACAGCCTGCTCCCTCCCCTGCACAGACACATTCCAGCAAGCAGATTGTTTTTGCTCATTGCACACTGGCTTTTTCTTCGTCTGCCCTGCTGAGGGATTTCAGAGACATATGCGAGTGCATGAAACTACAGTGGGTCTATTTTACAGAAAAGAAAAGAGGCGCACACTGAGAGCAGGCCTTTGATTTTGGTTTTAGGGCACAAAGGGAAGCCCATCTTACCCGCTTGATGTTTGAAGTATACTGCTTCATGGCAATTTTTTCCACTGTGCTTTCAAAGCCAAAAAATGACTTGATGTCGAGAGATGCAGACTGTTCAAAGCAAGTCCACTCTTCATTCTCAGGGTGAACCTAAGCCCAAAGACACACATATGGTTGGACGGTGGCAGATAGTTCACGTGATGGCAGGGAACTTACCCTGGTACCAAACTGGCTATTTAGTCTCCAGAGCTACAAAGTGAGGGGACAGAAGAGGCTTCCTGTGAGGCTTCGACAGACCCACATTTAATGTCAGTTTAATTGTCCGAGAGTAATAGAAACCCATTGTGAACTGGACACATGGACGTTTGTGGTTAACCCAGCATTCTTCACATGCACAAGGAAATCAAGATTAAAACCCATCTCTGCCCAAGCAGACCTGTACAGTAATATTTTTAGCAGAAGTTGTATTAAAATAGTAGTGTGACTGCCCACTTGAAACCACCATGTCAAGATCTCCTTACGGAAAGACAGGGATGGCCTCTCAGAACAGGCAATTAAAAACACCTACACCTGCAAAGGTAGAAAAATTCAAACCAGTTTTTTTTTCCCCCCTAGAGTTTTGGATAGGAAACTTGGCCACTAATGTCAGTCTTCCCCACAAAACACAGGAGACACGGCAGAGAAGGGAGTTCTCCCACTGTCAGTTCAATATCCACCTTTCCTTTCTAGCCACTTTCCCTCAGTTACCCTATATATGGTAAAAACCTACATAATCTTTTTCTCTTTTAAACTTAACCCTTTTCTGAGAGGGCTCTGACTTTTTCTCTGCAGGTGCTGCCGCTCACTTACTGACATCAAAGAAAAAATTCCAGCCCACACACAAAGATATGAGCTCTATAAAGGACACAAATTCCCCCAGGGGAGATATTAAGTAACTGCAAGAGCAGGATCATATTTCTCCAAGTTGCTTCAGAGAACACCGCAGAAAAGGAAATATGAGAATAAACCTGTTTCCGGTGCACTCTGGCAGGGGAAAGGGAACTGGTAAAAATAGAGCAGGGAACCATCTTGAGGATGCAGACAGCTAGCTCCCGCCCCGTTCCAGGAAAAGCGCTCCCCTCAAAGCCCAGCTGCTGATGTTTCCTTCCGAAGGACACGGGCCGGAGGCAACACAGCCAAAATCAAGTCCAACAATGTCTGAGCGATTCCAGAGTTGACCCAGGAGCATTTCAGATCTGTCAGCATCTTTCACAATGATGGAAGTTTGATTTACTGTGGTTTTTAGGAAGCCCCATGTAGCCACCAAGTGATCTCTGGCTCAGGAAACCCCCTCACCATCCAAAATGTTAATAGCTTTTCACCTCTTTGTCTTGCTTGAAACAGAAGCCACTTACAGGTTGCTTACTCCCAAGAAGCTGAGCTGTTGCCCAGCTGTCAAAAGGGCAGGTAAGTAACAGGATCTAGACTTTTGGTTAGGGAACAAAAAGCAGTATTTGATTGCTTCCAGAAATAGATGACGCTATTTAATGGTGACTGAGCCCTAATAGCACAATTACAATGAAACGGCACCCGGTTACTAAAGATGCAGCCACAAAATGAGACATCCCGGGCCACAAATAAGGCTCAAGACCTTTCTCTAAATATTTAGAGCATGAAGATTATGACAAGATGCTAAAACGTTCACTTATTTGTGGGCAAAATTAACTGCCAGACTTTCGTCTGGCCCTCATTATAATAGATATTAGGGGTTTCCTTCTAAATAGCCATATCTAAATACATGCCCAAGCTCCAGATGCTTTAATTAACTTGAATTTCAACCCAAAAGAAACTCAGGGAACGTTGTCAGTTCTGGGGCACCAACTGTGTTTTCTGCTCTCACTCTAGGGCCTAACACTCCTACCAGGGAATCACAATCAACCTAAAACAATTTCTCAAGCCCTGTGAAAGCACTGGAAAAAGGCCACACCCTAAGACCCAACGGCCTTCCAGCCTAAGAGTATTAATTATATTACACAGGAGTCCAGCGTTCAAATTAATTCAAGCAACTTCTCCCTGTATGTTAGCAGCACATGACTTCCAACACTTCCTTCACAGACAAGTAGAAACAAGGCACTTACGGAGTAGCTACATGTCTCAAGGACGACAACACGGTTGGCAAAGGTCTCATTGTGGGCTTCAATGCGGAGAGTTCGCTCTTTCCAGTTCACTGTGTTTTTCTGGATGAAGAAAACATACTCTACCCCTGCAATCTGAGAAGGATGAAGAACCAAAAGGAGGGGCAAAAAAAAGAGAGAGAAAGAGTAACTTTAGGAGCCTTTATCTATCTGAGCCAGCCAACAAATCCAGGACACTCTGCCCCTAGGTTCCACTTGCCTTCTTCAGCAGCCTAGGAGCATCCACGTTCAGTTTGCAGCTCCGTTCAATGATATGTATAGCTCCGTCGTCACTCCTGGATTCATGCAGGATTTCACTCCCCAGGAAGACTGGGATCTCTGGACATGTAGGAAAGCGCTTTTCGTATGCCTGAAAGGGAAAACAAAACAAATTTCAGCTTCTGACCAACTTTAACTCTTTCTGAATTATTTCCCTTCCAGCAAGAGTCCAACAAAACGGACACCCTTCACCTCTGAGAAAGGGGGGAGGCAACACAGGGGTTGAAGTTAAAGCAAAGTAATTATGAACAGAGTCGGCAACCGCTCGTGTCAGTCATCAAGCTAAGCATGTCTTAACACAACTTTTCTTTCACACATGAAGTAGCGACAAAAGCCTGTTGTTAGAGAGTACTGGGAAGGGACTCAACAACATGAACATCAGGAACCCAATCTTTAGCTAGCAAAAGCAAGCACAGCTCTGCTTATTTCTGCTGAAGACCCAGATAGTAAAGTTCAATTCAGACCTATTGCCTGTACGAAAGAGCTATTTACAAATACTGAATACTCCTGTGCCCTAAAAACGTGACGTGTTGAACAGTTCTAGTTGTCCCAGACTATCAAGGGTAAGGCCACCAATTATTGGCTACTCACTTGGCCTTGATTTATCCATTTCTAAAACAATTCTGTCCTGGTTCTGAAATCTTCCTTGTTTTAATTAACCCACATCCCTCTGAAAAGCCTTTTATCCAAAGCTTCTTTATCAGCTCTAGCAAAAATCCAGCTTTGCACGGCACTTGCAGCAAACAAAGTTAACTTGCATAAATGCTAACTACAGTTGCTCCTCTTTCCCTGACTTCTCCATCTCTCATTATATTGCAGGATCTTTGCAGGACGGAACGTTTTCCCTGGATTTCTGAAATATGCCTTGCATGTTGGGATGCTACTGTAAATATGTAATTGAAGCAGCATTAGCACAAGCTGCACAAGAGGCCCAGGATTCCGCTACAGCTGCAGCAGGAGGAAAACCCGTGCTCTTCCCACCGTGCTCTCGGAGAGCCGCACCATTTTGGTCATAAGATATTTTTTTTTTTTGTTATCATTCCACAGATGAGCCTAACCTCTATGAACTGCTGCCATCTTCCCGTCTTCTGTAAGACACAATCCTTTTATACAGCACATAATTCTCTCGTGACTGTTCATATTTCTATCTACCACAGAAGAAAATATTAATGTGATAATGACAAAGCTCAGCTCAGTTGTCAGCACACGCTCGGTGCCATGGGCTCGGTGAGGGGTGGCTGCATTCTCTGCTACCGCAGCAGTTCAGAGGCTGGTTGCCCCTGCACGTATTCATGTAGCCTGGTGCTGTGAATAATACCTGCTCTTAAAATAGCTCAGGCACTTAAGGATACATTCCATACCTCCTGCTCCTAGACCTCCGAACGGAACAGAAGTTGTTTCAGATTATCGTGTTGCTCTGGTATCAGGAGGAAAGTACAAGCGGACTCCCAGCTGCAGTCCTGGCCACGAACAAAGCACACGGGTCTTTAAATCATCCTCTCCAAGTCACTGAGTAACGTTCTGCTTGCTTCGCCACGTTTCTTGGAGAACCTTCCCCGTATCTGTGAGGCCTCTACCTGCGCTTTTCTCTCTCTGATCACAGCTAAAGCGTTTTAGATAAATATAAAGTTTCCCAGGGCAGGTGACTGTTTCCAACACCAATCCACCTGCTCTGTACAACAAAAGCATGCTTCGTTGCTTTAAGAAGCTTAATTTGTGGTGACAGAAGTTCACGGACGACTGCCAGGCACTGCCGCAGGACATTTCCAGCTATCTGCTCCTGGTATACCACACTTACCCCAGGGGTCGCAGAGCATAAGGGGCGCATCCCGTCTTACCCGCTCTCCAATACCTGAGGTTGCCAGCACATTGATCTTCTCAGGCAACATTAATACTTCCTACTCATACCTGCCCTCTCCCAATCCCCCAGACTCCAAACCACCATCTAGTGCTACCTTGGGGTCAAAACCTTTACCCTCTTCTCCCTTGCTAATCTTTTCTATTCTAGCACACACAAGCAAGAGTCTCTCCAGGCCACCCATTCTTAGTTACTGGTCTCAGCAAAAGCTGTCAACACCTTTGTAAGGCCACTAGAACACCAGAACATTTAGCAATTATTTTTCAGCTGTTTGTCCCTCCTTACACTCGCAAAAGGCGTAACTGAAAACCCTACCCTAAAAGAAGGCTGCCTCAGTAATCCCATGACTTTGGAAAGCAGCAGCTAGCGCAGAGGCTAGACAGCGCCTTGAGTGCCAGAAGACCACATGAGAATGGTGCTAGGATTGTCCATAGGCTTGGCAGCAAATCACAAGGCTGCCTAAATGCCCCTAAAACCCCACACCTTCCTTCCTGCAAGGAGTGCCAGGCCCTCCTCGCCCTCGGCTACGCAGCACCATATCCCTTGCTGCCGGAACTCAGGCACGCTCCCCGCCGCCTCGGCTCGCAGCTCCAGGCGAGCAGGTAACACCGTACGTTCCAGGGCTCCACGTTCAGCGAGCAAGGACTAACCGTGGGAAGCTAAGGCTGAACCAACACCACCTATTTCGCTGGGTCAGGATTAGGGCCGGCCAAGGATGTCTTGCCCCAGGTACTCATGATTCCCACAAATTTAAGAGGTGCAAAGCAGCTGTGCCATGAACATTCTGAGGGAGTTTTCAGAGAAATAAGAGCCATTCTACTAGGACAGTGAACGATCAAAGCACAGATGCCCTCCAAAGGCCTCGCTTCAACAGCTTCACTGTCTGGAGCCCCACCACCACCACTGAACCCAGGTACCTCTGGCTCGAATTTGAAGATCAAGCCACTGCATCTCCACACGCAGCTGGGTTTTTTTCTCCTCTAACTACGCACCTGAGCCAGCTGAAGACAGGCTTTGTAATAAACTGTCATTAAATCTAGCAAAACCAAGACCAGGACAACTACTACAGGAGTGCAGTCACTATTTTGGAGAGCTAAATAACATCTGGAGAACAAAGAAAGGTCAGGGCAGAGGCACATGTCTATGCACAGCCCTGGTGATATAACTAAGATCACTGGCCCAACCCATCGCCTAAATAGGTGGAACATTTCCATAACTGAGAAAGAATCCCTTTCGCACGTTGATATTAAGTCCTTTGCTAATCTTCTTTGCACAACAACTCTAAAAATACAGCAGCTGAGGATGCCTGAGATCACATGAAGGACAGCTGAAGCACCACACCGCCGTCGCAATAGCGTTTTACTGTTAACATGCCTGATCTTTCGCCACTGAAGAGACTGAGCTATCAGGACAGCAATCCATCTTCTGCACCCAACATCCTCTCATCAAAGTCAGTATCTCTACACAACAGTACCTGTTTGCTCCAACAGAGAAACTGCGGGAAATCAAAGACAGAAAAATATTTTAATTTTTTTTTCCAAGCCATTGCCAGAACTAGCTGTTATTGTCTCTTCCTCTGTGATTCTGCAGAGTGCAAGGCAAACAACAGAATATCCCAGGAAACGAAAGGCACAGAGTACTTAACATTACCTTGTTTTAATACTTTGGCTGCTCATCTGCCTGCAACATGCCCTTTCAGCTCCTTGCTGCAGTAACTCTGGGCTGACCAGCACATAGGAATGGTGACCCATCTCCCCTTCTCTGCCCCTCCTTCCCCAGGAGTAACAGCAGCACGGGGCCACTGCCTTCTCTTAAGTGCATACCCACAACATTGCTTTAAGACAACCACCTTGATGACCGAAGTCTTGAACAGGATCAAATACATACTTTTATATATATATATTTATATATAAAGCACAAATGGCTCCATGAAGCTACTCCCTCCCTTCTCCTAAACCTCACTGGGATTGACAGGCAGAACCAGCTAACACTTTGCGCCCCTCCTGCAAATCCTCCAGCCCGAGCAAGCCGACACGTCATGCCGAATCCCGGCTTGGGCTCCTTTTCTAGCACGATCAGTCTCTAGCATTGACTTCACATCAGATGGGACCGAATAAAACCCCCAGGCAGTTGCAGCAGGAGCTGTCTAGGCAAGCCAGAGGACTGCATACACCTGGTTTACCGAGCAAACCATCTCAACAACCCAGTTCACGTTAGTTATTTTCTGAAAGGTTCAGATTAACATGCTCTCTTTGTACCCAAACCTACCATTTCAGAAGAGCTGGTTGCTCAGCCCCACCAGTGTCCTTCCCTAAATCAAGCTGGTTCTTTCATGGATTTCTTGCAAAAGAAACGTTGCAAAAACCAGTGCATTGATGATTTTTTTTTTGTAGTGGACTGCATACATGATGTGACCAACATAAAAGTGCCATTTAAATCTTTGCAGTTATCTCTCACAGACTGAAATTACACATTAAATTTCACAAGAGACCCGGGTAAAGACAGAGGGATTTGGGATCTGTTTGAACTCTCAGGGATATTTTTTCCTTGGAAATATAACCAATTGCTTTTGGGTGCATCTAAAGTGTAAAAATAACATCATTTAGATAGCGATGACAGCCTGTTGGAATTTTTAAAAAATTTCAAAAAGTAGAAAATAAATGACAAAGTTTACAAGTGAAACAATTTCTAGCTAAAAAAATTTAAGACCTGCAGGGAAGTTGTAACAGGTACTCAAGGTTTCCGTAGCGCCAGATCTTCCTTTCACACTGAAGGGAAGAGGAGGAAGATTTGTGCAAGGCTGCAGCGTGTGTTTGTGTGAACGTGCCACTGGCATGACCTGCCCCGCTGTCCCAAAGCGCCTCGGCAAACGTGCTGCGGCAACGCGCGTGGCCAAGCAGCGGCAGGGGACCGCCACGGGACGGGGTGCTGGAGAGGGGGGCTCCCCAGCCGTGCCGCCTAAACCCAGCTTTGCCATAGCACGGACAAGGCCATTTCAAACCGCTTACACAGTGACCTCTGCATCCCAGCCCAAGACCCCCTGGTGCCCCAGGAGCTGACAAATGATTAATCACACCGAGCAATGATTAATCAAGTGTTACAGCCGATTGATTATGAAATTGTAAAAAGTGCTTTGACCAAGGTTTTGCCCTGCGATCTCCCGGGAGATGCATCTGTGTGGTTTTACCTATGCTGGCCAAACAGTTTATGGGACCAGCACCGTGACAGACAAAAATACCTTGTGAGAAGAGAGTCTTTGAGGACAATGCAAGGAAGCCACACTTAAGTGTCCCAAATTGTTGGTCAAATACACAATAACCAGTACAAAGAAATGCATCTGTGAGAAGAGACTGCCCTGAAGGTCAGCCAGATGCCAAACAAGAACAAGGTATACAAGAATACAAGCGTCAAAACCAAAAAATGACATTCTAAAGCCTCACAACTACAGAGAAAAGGGGAAATTACCCTCCTCTACAAGCCCTCCATTTCACCTGCTGAACCCTTTCCCCTCCAGAGCAGAGAGGTCCTCTCCGAGTCCTTCACCTTCCTAGTACCAAGGTGTTTCACATATCGAGAGTGCAAGTGCACTGCTCCCCCCTCCAGTTTAACCTCCTGCAGACTGACAATAGCTGAACCACTGCTGCTTCCTACACGATCCAGAGACCGTGGCCGGAGGGCAAGATCTTTTATAACAGCTACTCCCGTTTCTCCTCTGCGGGTTTCAACATCCTTTTCTAGCAAGTGACCTTGAAATCAATTACACAACAGAGGCCTTAGGAATCCAAAACAGCAGGGCTGTCCAAATCACTGAATTACTGCATGAAACAAAACCCCTCAAACCCCAAACTCTCCTGCACATGTCGAAGGCTCCTGGCAGTTTCTTCCAGCCCAGTACCTGCTGGGTCCTGAGTGGTTCCAATGGAGTCCAACAAGAGGCAGCTTCTGTTAGAAGATCTAGGCTCACACCATAATATCCTAGAGGGAATGTTATCCTCCCAGGCTTGGGGCTGCAAACAGGCTCCCAGGGCAGCAGTTCTGGCCTTCTGCCCGCACCAGTCACCTAAGAGAGGTGATTCTTCAAGCTTCTCACTAATACATGGCAAACGGGTAAACTGGTTTGGATTCTCCCTATCAGCACGCAGATCCTTCAGCAAAGTAAATATACAGAACTCACATGCTAAATGATGCTGGCCATGAAATCACACAGAAACATACCGAGCTATCCTAGAACTGCAGTTGGCAGGAAAACATTCATCTTCTACTGGATAAGTGATGCTCTGATGCGTACAGCCATCATGTCTTTACAGTTTGGTTGTGTGTTTGTTGGGGTTTTTTGTTTTGTTTTTTTTATACTGGTAGGGCTTCCTTGGCAATGGCACCATGGAGATCTGCTGTTCCCAATTCAAGCAAGAGCACAGGAATGGAAGAACTATGGACTGACTCCTGTATGACACCAAGATGAACTTGAGAGGGATCCTCAAGCGTGTAAAAGCTCAGCTATTGGGGAGAATTATATTGTGTAGGACACATGAGGGAACTCAACTGTTACGCATCTGATGTAGACGGAAGCTGTTATAGTCAATATTATATGACTACGTTACAAGGATAAGACTTCATCCTTGTGCTGAGAGCAAAAACATTTCAACCTTTCATAATCAGACACAGTTTAAATCTGTACTAATTAAGAAGATTTCTTGAGGCCATGTTACAGCCATGTGCAGGATAAAGGAAGAAGATGCACATCTATGTCCAGGTGAACGGAAAATGGGGAGGAAATATGACATCAAGTTTTGAGTTGAAGATATCCAGATCATCATGCCCTTGAAAAGAGATGATGAGAAGTAAGATAAGACCCCTCATCACTTTTAAGTAGAAAGTGGATGCATTTGGACTAGCTTTTGAGCTGCTCTGATGATACAGAAAACTCTCTCCTCGGATTCAGGTGTTTTCAGATGATGGTCTTCTAGGAAAAAGTAATAATTTCATCTTGCAGTCCCTCCTACTACTTAGTCTAATTGCTGAAGGGAACCACAGGGCCTGCATACCAATTCACCAGACACAATAACCCATTGGCTTTGCAAACACTAGAACAGATCCCTGCTTCTCGCTAGTCACAGTAGTGCAAAATAAATACACATGGAGCAATTGGGAGCGAGGGGGGACCAAATGGATATTTGGGGTGCAGAAATGCACTGAAGTCAGGGAAAAGGGAACTTTGTCTTAAGGAGGTGCAGAGCATCTGCAGAGTAGCAGAAGTCTTCGATGCCTGAGAAAAACCACTTTTGCTGGAAAGAAGAAAAGGATTTGCTGGTGACAAGTCTGCTGGACCACAAGTACCCAGGCCGCAAACATTGACCCAGTGTTATCTCTCCCTGGACTACAGCCATTAATTTGCCTCATTTCTTCAGATTTTGGTGAAAGACACAATTCAGGGAGCAGCAGCTGTCTATTATAATAGGGCACAACTGAGCGATGCAGCAAACCTACTAAAACCAGGCCATGCACTGCAGCTGCACAATGCTAACTCAGGAAACAACCAACGTGGCCGAGCTCCTGCCCGAGAGGAAACAACACCCTGCTCAAGCTACCCTGCTATAGCATTCTCCTCTGCTTACCAGAGAGAAGAACCTTGGTGGTGGAGCAGTTCAAGCCACAAACAACACAACACATCGGCCTTTACAAATAGCTATGGAAGCGATGCCTTATCCAGGAAGCATTGCTAGCTGGTTGGACACATCTGCCATAGGCCACTGTGGAAAGAGACCAGATACACCGAGCTAGGAAGGCAAGGCCGCAGGCATCTCAGGTGACTAACACCTTAGAGAGCAAAACACAGCAATCAAGTGTCTCATCACACACTTACTGCTCAGTGAATCACCCCCGAATCAAAAAGGCTGGCTTACAAAGCAATGCCTAGTTGGAAGGACAATCTGTCATTGCAAGAAGCTAAGACTTTATATAAATTTGCCATAGTTCGGGGTCAAACCTGGGCAGGTCACTGTGCCTAGCAATTTAAAGAAAATCCATGCAGGTTGAGACATAACAATTGATGATGGTTCTAAGTTTTCTCACCTCTTTTAGTCCCTGCTCAAGAACTTACTATTTATCTTCTGCATCTACACATTCAGTAGAAGAGAGAAGGGCCTTTTAGTCACCACTGGAATACAAGATCATGGCGATACCTCCAGCTATGTTGTGTCTCCTTGTGCTCTGGCTGCACTGCCACGGAACTATAGCTTACTTGAGAGCTCATCCCTTCCAGCACTGAACTGCACTGATCAAATTAAGCTTGAGACACCACTCATCCTTCAAGGAAATAAGCCTCCATGTTGCAGCTGGAGAAGATGATTAAAGAAAAAAGGGCCTATCCTGTGCAGACTCTTTGCACGATCGAATTACTGTAAATCTTCTCTCCAGTCCACACATAGTGCCAGCACCATCTGCTCCTAAACCATTCTCGTCAAGCAAATGGAGTCTTAGCAGTGGCAACGCAAAGCGATCAAAGAGGGGACTTGTACGATCCCCACAAGACACACTAAGGAGGCCAGATGTGCAGATGTTGCCAGCAGTTCTCCAGAACTCCGAATGAATAAGCAGTTCTTCCACCCGCTTCCAGCAGCTGTGGTAAACAGCACTCACCAAACATTTTCTACTCGCTTGAAGGGAAACGTCCCACACTATAATCTCAAAAGAAACGTCAGCTCTCTGCTCAGCCTGACTATTGCTCACTCTCAGCCTATTTAATACCAGGAGGAGGTGGTGGCCGGGTGCAGGGACCGAACACATGAATACAGCTGTGAAGAATCATCCCAGCTGACACAGAGATCATTACTTGCAGACTTTCGTTGCCAAATGCTTCTCAGCAGTAAGATGATGGGATATTTATAGTGTATCTTGACAGCATGGCTTCAAACCATCAAGTCACACTGAAGCATCATGTCTTGAGTCAACACTAGATCCTCTAAGTGCATAAAATGTTAACCCAGTAACTTCTGATAGTCACAAGTTTACCTTCAAAACATGGCAAAAAGAAGAGACAAGGGAAGCTGCTGTCTCTAATATACCTGGCACAGACCACAGCTGCAGACAGACCATCCACATCCAAAGATGATATGTCCACGCTCAGGAGGCAAGTTCTATAGACCTAACAATCCTGCCAGAGAGAGCAGATTCTGTTTCATAGGGGAGTATCCATTTCTTAACTGCTGTTCAGATTATTATCGGGACATTTCATGTCATATGTGACATAGATTGAAAACCAAAGAATAACTATTTTAAAGCATTTTCCCCCCTTGCACATTGATTCTCTCTCAATCTCTAGGGTACTGTCAACCAGAAATACCGTTTCAGACGGCATCTGAAAACTGTGTTGTTATTTATGTCACACCAACTCCGAAGGAGCTTTCAAGCACTGGGCATACAAGCTACACGCTGCAAAGCTCTACCCCATGTCATCTGCAGCTAGCCAAGGACACAGTGGGTAGCAGGCCACCGCAGGAACCTCTCCTCCGGCGCTCCTGCAGATGCTGCACTTTGAGATCCACTCCAATCTCTTTGGCTGCTCTGCACAGCCCTCTGATCAGCTGCACCATCACTGCTGCTGCAGGGGGATTCCAGCTGCCAGAAACCGCAGCAAGTGCTCTTCTGGTTCCAGAGTTCACACTTGAAAGCGGAGGCTATGAACAGGCATCAAATATTTTAGTTAAGATTCTCCTTTTCTTTATTTAACACCAGCCTATGATGATACTAGAATACTGACAACAACTTGGAGCTCCAGATGGGAATATTCCAGTCTGTAATTACAACTAAGTATATGGGAACCCCCAAAAACATATTCTGTGGTGCACCTACGCTCTAGGCACTGTAAGATATTGTACTGTAGTTGACCTAGACAGCCAACCTCCACACCTTATGTAGCAAGACAGCAGCAGCCTTTCTGCGACCCGGACGGGCTGTGAACACACACATTGAACTTGTCACTCTAAACAAACCCACAGAACTAACGCGATCCTTGCTAGACGTCAGTCTGCTTGTACATTATATCGCTTTCACACGTCATTTTCTCTCTTACCACACACACACACACACACACACACCATTTTATCAGTTACCAACATGTACTGCAAGCTGTTTGGGCCACACTGTGGTGCCTACCCAGCACAAGAGGGCTCAGAGGTTCTGTTGCAAAAGCAAGCATCACCGCATCAGCCAGTGAAATACTGAATCCTTTAAGACACCACAGCATTAGAGAGGAGAGCACGCACCATGTATCAGGATTTAAGCTGTCTCTTTATATACTCAATGTGCTAAATGCAACAGGAAGAAGTCATTAAATAAAGCTACTTAAAGTTCTAACATCTAACACAATGCATGTTGATGCCAAAAAGGCACAAAAAATAATTTCAAAAAGGTGTATGGAAAGCAATTCTAGCTGTTAGGACCCGAACTTCAGTATGCAGCATTTCTTCTGCAGCTAAACCTGACAGCTAAAATATCAAGGAGCTGCTTTCAATTAGACTGCAAGCACAAACTTCCCAACACTGTTGGCACAAAAAAACATTGGGATGACTGTGAAATAAGTGATGCATTTTGATTTTTAGTCATATTGGTTGTTTGACTCTTGCGTGTAACTGTAGGCCAGATCCACAACTGTAAATGAGCAAAACTTCAGTGGCTGCAAAGCAGCTTTGCCAGTGTAGTCAAGGCTGATCTGCTGGTGGATTATTCAGGGGCAAGAGCGAGGACCCCTGCCAAATCCACTGACTATCATCCAGACTGCTTCAGCAAGGTCAGGCACATGAGAAAGACATCTCACACAGGGAGGGACCACGGGCATTTGCCTTTGATGGGCTATGACCCTGTGTTACAGGGTGAGAGAATAAAGATGATGGAGAAGGAATACTTTCTGCTGCTTAGTCCATGGGAAGTAATTTCTGACTCTACACAAACCTGCAACTTTTGTAGCCTGAACTAAATTTGCCACCCAGCTTGTTAGCTCCCCTGACACTCAAATCATACTGAGAGGAAACAGAATTAATTTCCTACTTTATTTTTCAGGTAAGATAAAGAACTCCAGATCAACTAAATGCAGAGAACACTGAATTGCCACTAAAACTAGAAAAGAGAGTCACAGGGCTGCTCGGAAGTACAGGTGGCAGGCCAGGACCTCAGATGACCAAGCTTTCACTTGCCAACACAGGCAGGGAAATCATGAGCTGCCACCTAACAGATCTATTAGAGTCTGAGTGATGCTTGATATAAGAAATGCCTGTATATCACACAGGCACCCAAAGAACCACCCCCCATCCCAAACTAACGTTGCACGTAGGAGAAGCACAATAGATTGAGGAGTAGTGCAGTGAGAAACATATACCACCGCTGTCCACGCGTGCATTTTCAAGAGATCGGGCTCTCAGATGCTCATATATGTGCCAACACGCGCCATGGGCAGCACCAAGAAATGAGGTCAAGCAGAAAGAAGCACTGACTCACATCCTGCGCATGGGGAGCTCAAGAGCAGTTTGGTCTTAAGCACGGAGTACAACCGGTACGCGCAGTGAGAGCTGATGCTACTGCAAACTTCCAAATGCCTGATCTTTGTTCCGTCTTTTCAAAACCATGGCATATTTTTAGATAACAGTAGTAAACCATGCAAAGGCTGCAAACATAAAGCTGATACTGTCCTGTATGCAGTAAGCTTAAATGTCAAGTTGCATATATATATTTTCACATATACATAAAGCTTTTTAGCTTTGAACTAAACCCAGCCTTTAACCTCTAGTGTTGTGTTTTGCAGAGCTTTCGTTTCATAGAAAATATAAAATCTCAGATAGTAAAGTGATAAAGGTTTGATTTGGTTCAAGGTGTAAAACCTGCAAGCAGAACACTCTCCTTTTCAGGATCTGCATCCTTTACCATTCCCTTGGCACCAGGCTGTGCAGAAAGACCCCTCGCTTGCAGCAGGAACCATAAATTGCTATTAGTAGCAGTAAGAGCTGAATGTGAAGTGCATCGTAAAGGTGGCAAGAGGACGAAACAATTGGCAGAAGTGCCGTCAAGAAGTTTCTCATTTACACCACTATTGCAGCGATTCAAACTATAAATCAAGTACAGAAGACCATCATGTAAGAGTCCCTGGTGTGTGTGTGTGTGTGCATATTTCAGTTCTGTAGGATTAGGAAACATCCTAAGCAAAATTAGCATATACTGTGCAAAAATGGCAGATGTCAAATCCAAGCATGAAGGGCTGAGTGCTGCACTAAAATTAATGGGAAAGCTCCCCACTACTTTCAAAGCTAAAGCTGTCTCAGCTAATCTAATAATTCATTAGCAACAAACGGTATTAAAAATGCTGTCTCTCTCAGCTCTGTTTCCTGCACAATTATGCATTTTGGACTTGCTCGCCCAAATCCCATTCTCATCTCCACATGTCAGAGAGGGCTCACAACAATTTACATCGTCCAGAATAAGTTATCACTCACAAGCTATGGGGTGGAAATACCTCTCCTTCTGGATTTTTCCCCTCTAACGTTTTAGTAAAAATCTTTTAGCTTTAAAACTACAGCCACTACACATAAACCCCAAAGACTTGACACTAGCGGATTTCCTTAGCTGTAAAATAAAATGAGGAAACACAAGCAATCTCAGACCTGCTGATCTAATTGAAGAGGAGATCAGTCCCAGAGAGGCACGGACAACCCATTTGAGAGAACAGCTCCATTTAAAAGGAGAAATAAAACAAAACAAAAATATAGAGATAAAATAAAAAGCAAAAACATGACAAGACAGCAAAGCATACCAAATGTCAAGGTTATTTTCAAGTATAAGGGATAAAGGTGTCAGGCACTGGTTATAATTTGAGGAGCGTAACATTTGCACTGCTTTAACCCGAGTGCAGATTAGGAACAAAGCAGGCAAAAATGACTACTGTATGTAAAGACCGTCCTTTGTTTAAATCTCTTTAGGAGGGATGATTATTCTAGCAAGGAAAAGAAAAACAAATCAAAACTCCTGAATGACCAGAAGAGACTTGGTAAGCTGATTCCTTTTTACTTCCTCAGATGCACAGGACTGTAAAGAGGGCAAGGAGGGGAATGTGGTCCTCCTTCCAAGGACTTGGAAGATACGTCAAATCTACTGCCTACAAATGCAGGAACGCAAGCTGCAGAAGTATTAGTAAGCAGCAGAGGGTAAATCCATAGACAATTATCCAGAGACAGACAATAAGAAAGGTATTAACAGTAAAAGCACCAGCTCGTCTGTCAAGCAGATCCCCGTGCTGTCTAGAGGATGAGCTGCGCACATATGCGCTCTGTACAAGTCCAAGGAAGATAAATTGTGTTCCTGGCAGTAGGGCTCAACAAAAGGCATGGGAAACACTACATGTCTGGAGAAGGCCAGGAAGCAATGAATCGTTTGCCTCGTTTGGTTATGACAACCCTGTTTCTCGGACCCTCCTATCTGAACAAAGCACACGCACTGTTTTCTATAGATGGGTTCAAACATACAAGGTTCTGCATGAAAAATATTTTTCCTAACAAACACTACTTACCTCATGACATAGCCTGAACAGACCACAGGAAGTATGACCCTCCCCACTGCACAGAGCAAGCACAAGTGTATAGGCTGAAGGGTGCAGAGACGCCCATGAAATAAGGAGGTGTCTTGAGGTCACCCACGCGACCTCCGCGTTCCCACCATTAACCACACTATGAGACCTTGGCACTCCAAAGGTTCACACAAAGCATTTGAGGGGAAAAGATGAAAGCAGTTGAGTACCAGGTTCCCAGTGCTGAGGAAGCTGCTGTCAGATTTATGTTGAAGCAGATTAACAGCAGTGCCACGTGCTGAGGAGCAAAACAGCTTCACTGCACGCCCACTCGCCCTGCAAAACTTCCAGCAACTGACAAGCCAGCACCTGACAGCTCTGTGAAATCTGCACTGCCTCCACACAAATGGAAGGCTCCATCTGAACACATCGAATACGATAACAAAGCCCGCACCCAACCCAGCCTGCATGGACTGCCACTAGATTGAAATGCTACTTTTTAACACCAGTCTTCACAATAAAGCAGATCCTGCTGCAAACACATTATTTTCATAGGACATTAGCAGGACTAAGGGGTCTATATTCAGCTCCCTACTCCACCACACAGTCCTTTGGGTGACCCTGAGCAAGTAACTTGATCTTCACAAGAAAGAGGACCAATAACTTCGCAAAGGTAATGGGAATTTGAGTTTGCTGAACACCTAAAGGATGACATTTACAATCCCAGCCCTGAAATCCCAGGGAATTTTAAGTTCTGTCACGTTGAAAAACTGAAAGCAAATAAAACTAAACCACTTGAAAAATAAACCCATCAAACCCTGGCCTTTAGGCATTCAGCTAACAAGCTTACAAAGGATTTGTCTAGAGGCAGCCCTCCTATATTAGCAGCCAATCTATTGACAGGCATCTGGTGTTAGGTTTATCTGGCTAATATAGACAACAGGAATGTGGAGAGGTATGCACAGAGCAAAGACTACCAGTATCTTCATAACAAGCACTGGTGTCTTATTCTAATACAGGATGCACTCAGAGAGCAAAGAACATGGTCAGGAAATTTTAGTTACCACAAATATCAGCCCTGGACTGGTTGGGGCACTTGTACAGCACATTACTGGCTTAGCCATTAAAGACGTGGCGAACATGGGAAAGACTGGAAAGAGAAAAAGGGTGGGGGGAGCGGGAAATTGGCAGGGGGGAGCCCAACTTGTCAAAAAGAAAGTGTTTATTTTTATAATTAGGGAGTGTCAAAGTGAATGGCACCTGCTCTCAGCTGAGGAACTGCTGCTACCTTCGGGGTGTATTATTCCCAGTTAGGACCAAAGAAAGAATCTCCCCCTCAGTTTTAATGATGGAAATAGAAGACTGTAGACTGTTTTGGCTAAAACAAATCTTATGGTACTTATTTCCCAGGAATCCAGAAGAGGCAACATTTTCAAGAGGAATGCAATGTATTACGTCAGGCTTTCCCTTCCATTCACAGGAATGATTTCAGCTACCCAAAATGGCTATAGCTTTCCATCTTCCTTCTTGATCCCTAATAGACAAAAAAAACAAAACCCTGGTGTCCTTGTTCAGCAGAGAAGAGAGACAACAAAGAAAGCAGCAGACTCAAAGTGGCACGTACCAAGTCTTGGGGATCCCTAGAGCAGACTGAAACGCCCAACAGATTACAGAGCAAAGCCTTGCAAGAATCTATAAGCAAGCATCTCCGATAAATGCCCAAATGCTCAGTGCTGCCCTTGAAATGCAAACAGCAAACCTTTCAGAAGGGTATTTGACTCACCCCTTGAAGAGCCATGACAAAGTCCAGAATCTCACAAACGCCTTTAAACTCTACCCAAGGAAACTGCCATGGTCACACTAGCTTTCTGCATCGCCAGCAAATTTAACTTCAATTACAGTCCTCAAGCCCCTGGAGGAAGTGGCAAAATTTGGAGATGGCTCCCCAAACATTTCAACCACAGCGTGAAAAGGGAAGAACGATATGGAAGAATTTTTCCAGACATCTTGCTTTTTAACCAAATCAAACATCTCGATATGATTTAGAATCAAGTTCTAGATAAAAACATCCTACAGCACTGATTGGGATCAGATCTAGAGAGATTCTAAGCTGAACGGCATTCCGTGATGAGGCAAAGGTGGTCTCTGGCCACAAACTGACCCTGCCTACCTGAATGTCACAGTTTTCTTCTTCCTTGTGAAAGAGTAATTACAGAAGATTGGGTTTTGTTCGGTTTTTCCCCCCCTCTAATGACTATACTGCCTCTTAAAATACTGAGATGTTGATCCTTATTTTTCACAAAAAATTGAAGAAAGGACAGAAAGATAATGAGAGCTAAACCTCTGTTCCTGCAACGTACCCACGCGGTTGACACAAAGACATGCTAGCCAAAACCGCAGTCCCCCACCTCCCACTGGCCTGAGGTTGCTGCCCTTAGCAGCTGGAGAAGTAAAAGTGCTGAGTATTACTCACTGCCATGACGAGCTCAAAAGGATATTTGTAGACTCGAACTGGGGACTGGTATTTCTGCACCATTTTTACTACACACCTGTAATAGAAAGAAATTGGAAAACTTTAGACCCCTTACACCAAATACCACAGTGCCTTCTAGCAATTTTCACAAACAGACCTTACTAGAAGCCTTAACTCTTTCTCACAAATAGAGAGAAGGAGACATGTTAGGTAGAATATCTTGCTCAGCAAGTCAGTGGCAGAGACAGAACAAAAGGCAGGACTCTGCAGTCCCAGTCCAGTCCACAGCGGCAGCAGCCTTTGCTGCTTCCCAACACCATCGCAGCAAATTCAACTTAGAGCTCCAACAAAACTCATGATAATTAAAGCACAAAATAGAGACGTAAAGCCAGAATCAATTGTACTCTGGAGAAGAAGCCTGTCTTAGGAGCCTTGCAAAGCTTAAATAGAGATTCGTTCCCCCCATCCCCCTTTTCTGCATTAATTTGTAATCATTACGCAAAATCCCCCTTGTCAAAAGCTTCGACAGCTTCCCATATCTTGGTGTTTTAAATGCTGTTGTGCACGAAGTAGCATTCAGCTGTTTTAACCCACTAGAAGAAAGGAAAAGGAAACAGCATGCTTAAAGAACACGCCTGACGCTAAGCTAGCAATCACATCCCACTGACTGGATGCCCACTGCTTCCAGCTGAACTAAAGAAATAACTGCATGCAATGGAAACAATTCAGTCCTCAGCATTTCATGTCTCCTAGCCACCTCTCACTGTTCTCATCAGGATTCCTCCCTCAGACTCTCCTGCTGGGGTTTTAACCCTCAAATATGCATCAATTACCAGCATCTCAAGGAAGAACATAAGCCATTAAAAAAGGGTTATTAGGCTGCTTTCTGCAATTCCTTTAGGTTCCTTTTTATCGCTCCCATTAATACCATCCACAAACACAGAAGACTGGACGGCTGGTTTGAGACACTATGCTTATTCCACCCCTCTCAAATTCCACTGCTGAGCAGACGCAGCCCTCGGCAACACAACGCAGCGTAGCACTGAACTCAACAGTCAGAGCATTAAGACAACTTATTCCTGACATTTTAAGCCCAAAAAATGGAGGTGAAACATGAATTAAAAGGCAAACAGCAATAGATTCGCCCTCAGAAAGACCGCTGCAAAATACCAACATGCGGTAAAATCTAAGCAAGGGAGAGGGGAAAAAAAGACTCTAAAAAGTTTGAGTACCTGAGAACGAGGAACATTCGTAGAAGAAGGGTCTCACAACCAGACAGTTCCTCTGCAGAGGATCATGTTAACCAAGGAGCAATGCTCAGGGCTTGCTGGGTCTCTAGGAGTCTTACTGGTACTAAAAGCCAGCCCACGCAGAACAAGTAAATGCAGAGAGAATGCATCAGCAGAGCATCCAACTCAAACTGAAGCGAGCGGAGCAGGGGCAAGCAAACACCCAGGAAGCCCGGGCTGCTATCACGTATCAGATACCCGAGCCAAGAGGCACGGGGCACCTTGTAACGCAACGCTGTAATATGATTATGCAAGCGCGATACTCAGAAGGTTCCTACACAGCCTAGGTAAGTGCAAATATAGCAAGAGAAGCCTCGTCAAATGTATTTAGCTGTGATCTTGCTCCCCGTTCTGACCTCGCCTGCTAAACTAGGAATTCCTGCACCTCTGTTGGAGGGAGTCGGGGACCTCCACAGGAGGAGGTCTCAGGACAGTCTAGAACCACCTACAGCCCAGAAACAGAACAACAGGATGGCATAAGCCAGTTCAACAGCCTTAACCGTGCTGCTTGGACATGCTGCTGTTACTCCCCAGCAGCTGCAATACCCAATTGCCACAGGTTTACTGCTCCGTACTCATCTACTTGAGGGAAGTTTGAGAAAAAGAGCACATGGCTATTATACCCATGGGAAGCCGTGGAAGACAGACAGTGGATAACTCACACCTGCCCTGGAACCTTTCATACCTTGGGGAAAGTACAGTGGCAGACCTTCTATGCCCTCTCCTCAAAACAGAGCTGCGAGACAGTCATTCTGCTTCTCAAAGCAACAGGGACTCCAGCTATAACTCCTGGGGAAAAAGAAAAGAAAAAAATAAATCAGAAAAGGCAGTGAAAGGTAGCTACTCAGTGCACACAGATACAGATGGACGATTAGCACTGATAATGATGTCAGACTTCCAGGTGTTACCACTGGGCAGCTGGGCCCTACTAGCTAAACGCATGCATCCTCACAGTGCTTTAGAACCAAAAAGACAGACATGTTTTTCAAGTCATCTCATGTATTTCACTCAAATTATAAACAGATATGTTCAACCGCTTTGTAAAGAAAACCAGAAAGAAACCACACAACTACAGAACACGTCTGCTCCTTATACGCCCGCCGTACCTCTTCAGCCTCTACAGTGGCCCAGGCTACCTGGCTCTACTTCGTATTTGCATCTGGGTAAAAGCACGTATGAGGAAACACAGCTCAGCTGAGGAGCAGTGACTCACTAAGCTGCAGCTTGATCACTCAGAAACCCCAGTACACAGCCAGAGGCAGGCCTGTAGCCATTCACTGGGTAACACGAGGGAAGAGCATCATTTCAGCGGGCCGAGCCCAGTGCAGTTTGTAAAAATGCAGAGAGGCCAGAGCTGCCAATGCATCGAGCTAATAATCGCTTTAACCATCCCAATTAGCTATTAAAAGTGTTTCAATTACCGCACACCTGAACACAGAAAACAGCGGCAGCTCCCACATTTCGCTAAGCATCCCGTGACACGCTGACAGCAGTGCCAACAGCACGGAGACTCAACAGCCTGCAGCTCCCTGCAGAGTCCAGCTGGCCTGCGTACCCCCTTTTGTGACAGCCCATACAGCAACTCACAGATGAACCAAACCCCTAGAAGGCAGAGAGTTAATTATAAGCTTGAGATACACCAGCTGGCACTCTACCAGGGGAAGGAGGGCATGGAAGGGGACACGAAACAGGAGGATATGACCCCTGATGGCACACGCATTTCCCTGCTGTAACTTTGGTAGCATTTCAGAGAAATGGTGAATTCTTAACAAGAACTGGCGTACACACAGCATGCAAAGCTACCGCTGCGTATTAGCTGAGCTCGAAGACTGCGAGGGCTCCCGTGAGGAATACACATCGCTACACATGCAGCAAAGGGAAGGGAGGCAGCGATATTAACTATGTGTTTCCATTTTATTTAGAATCATCCGCTAGGTACCCGAGGGATTTTCCATATGCTCAATTTTTATTCTACTATTTGTAGGAGAGGCTTACTTGACAGAATACAGCCAGATGGTTGGAAATCAGAAATTGAGTTTATATATTAAATATACATAAAGCCCTGAATCAGAGCCCCCAGCCTCTGCTTCTCATGCAGGCCAGTATGAACTCATTCAGCTCTTTCCACATTAGAGCTGCCTGTTGGGCAGTGGAACTCAGCAGCAAGTGACTTTATTAACTTCTCCCACCTGCGGTGGCTTCCTTTCAGCTAGAAGAGAACAACTGAGCAGGTTTTTTTTTCTTGCTTTGTTTTTGACAGAGAACTGCTGAAAATAGCAGAATTCCAGACTTCCTCAAATATTATTACAACATGTGAAAGCCAGCTGCGGCACCCAGCGAAGTTGATATTTCCAGTTAGAAAAAGGGGGACTCTGCAGGGCTGCAGTCTTTCCTCTCCCCTTCTAGGAGTAAGGTGGAGAGAAAGGTGTGTGACATTTCCTCTGCCCAAAATGCCTTTCACATAGGCAGATGTTGGCACAGTAGCTGATGCATTACACACTAAATAACAAGATGGTACCAAGCTGTAGGATATTTATTAGAGCCCTTTCACATAAGAACTTGAGAACAAGTCCTTCGTAGCTTGATATGAGGAAGCCTCAAAGTGGAACAGTGCCAGCATAAGCCTTGACTGTCTTTTAGAAGCAGACATCTTCTCAGGCAGGACTTCATCTTACCCCCTGAGAAACACCTATGGTCCAGGGGCGAAGCAGCACAGAGGGCTGCAAGCCAGCATGCTGCTGTGGAGCCTGGCCACCACTCCGCACACCTTGCAGAGATGCCTGGAGTCCTGTCACAGATTATAATCAAAGCTAAGCAACACAAACATTCAAACAACAACATTCACATATTCTTTACAACGCAGTAAGGAATGGTCTCTTTGGCGGAGAGGGGAAGGAGAAAAGGGAACAGCATACAGCATTCCATTCTCAAAGCCTTGTAAAGCTAGCAGTTTCTTCTACGTATGCATCAAAATAAGCTTCATGCCTAATACTTCCACAACTTCATCTTCCAAGTTAATTTTCTCACCAAAGAACCGCCACTGACCTTTTACGCACAGCCACACACTAAATCCCTGGCATTTGCCAACCTGCAGGCAACCTGAAGGAAAGCTCCTCATTCCTCACCTTGCTACTCCATGGGAAGTCATACTGTGCCGTTTTATCCATCAACACTAAATAGTTCAATACCCGAGTTCAATTTCAGAACGGAGGCATGCTTCAGCTCAACCTGTAAAACAAAAGCTGGTCCAGTCACCAGGTCCCTTGACAGGGCAACAAACCACCAGCACAGAACTGTTTCAGCTTGCCCCGAGCAAGGCTCACCATCCTATTTTCCCTGAACACAGGTATGCTGCACACAGGCACGCTCGTTAGCGCAATCAGACGAGCGGTGCCGTCAGCACAGCCCCCTTCTCACTGTCCGCAAGCCGATTTTACTACTTGGAGGAGTTAAGCCAAGTGACCCAGAGAACAGCACACGCTTGGTTTAACCCTGCCCTAAAGCCAGTGGGGTTTTATATAGAAGCTGACCCAAATACATCAATAGTAGCGACTTACCAGGGCCAGCCTTTTGGAGTTTACAAATACTTTTCAGGGCCAGCTTTTTTGTTGGTTTTGTTGTTTTTGGTTTTGTTTTTTTTTTTTTTTTTTTAAACTTAAAGACCCGGAGAGGGCTCAGCAGCCAGCACCTCGCTCTTTGGATCGCCACCCGCAGCAAGGCCGATGCTCGCACAGCGGGTGAGCCCGCTCGGAAGCGACCCACGGCAGCCTCCGGCAAGAGGAGATCCAACGGTGCCCAACTTCCCCCAAGTCGGACAGAAATCGGCAAACTTTAAAGCCATTCGGTTTGACTTTTTCTTTTTTTTTTTTTTTTTAAGTAAACCTGGAGCCAGCCCCAGCCAGCCCGAGCTCGCCGCCACTCGGGCTTTCACCCGCTCCCTCCCTAATCCCCGCGGGTTTATGACTAAAATTTCCCTCTCAGGCGCCGCTGGCTGTACGGGTAACGGCTCCCGGCACCCCCCACACCCCCTCGCCCGTGTGTGTGTCCCCCCCGGCTCCGTACGAAGGGCGCGGACACACAGCGAAGCGCGGCGGCCGCCCCTCAGCTCCCCGCGCCCCCTCCCTCACGCGCTCCCTCCCTCACGCGGCCCCTCCCGAGGGACCCCCGAGGAAGGGGGGGGGGGGGGGGGCGCGAGCGCGCCCAACCCCGCCGCCTCCCTCCTGCCCTCCCCGCCCCGCGCCGCGCCTCCTCACCGCGGGCACGGCGGAGCCCGGTCGGGCCCATACCGAGCGCGGCGGCAGCGGCCCCGGCTCCCACCCGGGCCCCGGCCGCGCTGCGCCGCCGGCTTCCACGCGCCGCTTCAACCGCCGCGCGCGCCGGCCCCGCCCCGCCGCCGGCCCCGTCCCGCCCCGCCCCACGCGGCGCCGCAGAGCGCTGTCCATTGTGCTGCGGGGAGAGGGGGGGGGGGGGGGGGAGGGGGGGGGGGCGGCCCCGCCCCCGCGCACGTGCGCCGCCCGCCGCCATCTCGCGGCGCGGGGCTGAGGCGCCGCCGGGCCCCCGGGAGAGCGGGCAGGGGCCACAGGGCGGGAGCGCCCGGCCGCGGGGATTTTACCACAGGGTTCCCCCGTCCGTGAGGCTGCGGCCGCGGGCCGAACCCGGGGTGCTGGGGGATGAAAAGCTGGGCACGAGCCGGCCATGGGCGCTGGCAGCCCAGGAGCCAACCCTGCCCTGGGCTGCGTCAGGAGAAGCGTGGCCAGCGGCGAGGGAGGGGATTGTGCCCCTCTGCTCTGCTCTGGGGAGACCCCCCCTGGAGCCCTGCGTCCAGCTCGGGAGCCCTCAGCACAAGGAGGACATGGACCTGTTGGAGCGGGGCCAGGGGAGGGCTGAATGAAGGTTTGATCCGTTACAGGACTACGCAGCTCCAAACTCACTCTTGGAGCAAATGTTCCCGCAACTGAATTGTCCCGGTGAGAGGCGATCATCCAGCTGGGTGGCATCGAGGAGGGCGCTGGGGTGCATTCCCACCTCTTGGCCGCCTTTTCTCCCACCGTCTCTGCGAATCTGCACATTGTTTCCTGAACCCTGGGGAGATCGCGCTTGCCCTGTGCTTCGGAGCGCCTGGTGAGAGTGACAAACATCTCAAGGTTCGCCAAACTACGAGGCTGTAGCAGACAGTTGTCACCATCTGGTGAGGGTCATAGAATGTTTTGGGTGGGAAGGGACCCCTAGAGGTCCTCTAGTCCAACCCCATGTCCTTGAGGACGTGGCTCTACTGGAGGGAAAGGCGCCCACGCTGCAGCCACTTTGGGGTGGGAGAGACGGCTGCTGAGGAGGTGCCTGGTCCTGGGGCAGGAGGAGCGTGTGGCACCAAGGAGGAGGAGAGGGATGTGGGAGACCGGTCTGGGAACGCTTTGTGCCTTCAAAGCCTCCTTTCAAGGCCTCCCTAGGGACCAGCTGCCACTTGGGGTGAAGTTACTGAAAAACGCCGCACTCACGTGTGCTGCTGCTTTTTCTTTTCCTGTCTCCTTATCACTTGTAGCTGTAGCGCATCCCCTTATCTGGGCAGGCATTTCAGGAAGCGGCGGCCCTGTGTCTGATCAGCAATATTTCCTGAAATGTTCTGCTGTCTCAAACCAAGGGGGCCAGCCTGACACTGCTCTGTAAACAACGAACCCACAGAGCCATCAAATGTCAAAGCATTCAAGTCTGCGGAGCCGGCAGCTTTTCCTAAAGGCCTTTGCAGAACAGCCGGGCATCGACAGCCACGAAGTTATCTAAGGCCTGCAACATCTACATTCACTTTATAGATAAACGCTGTCTTTTCCCATTCGGAATGTAATTATTTTTTTCGGGGAAATGGTATTTCACTCCCATTCCTCAGAGAAAACAGAAATAAAAATTAAATGCTGTTTCCGCTGCCTTGCTGCAAAACTTGCAGCAGCCCATTACTACTTGGTGACCTAATAGAGGCAGTTTTCCTTTTGTTCTTCTCATAAAAGCCGGTCAAGATTCTGGCAAGTAACATCCCATCCTTTCCTCTGCTGGGCAGCCATAACTGTAATTCCTGTTTTCCAGCACATGTTTTCCCCTGCCGCCAGAAGGTCACCTTGGCATTTTCCAGTGGCAGTAGGCTACCTTTTCCCCTGACACAGAGCCAGCACTGCCCTGGCATTCCCAAGAGCCATGAAGTCTCTTGCTGTCCTTAAGGGTGGAAGTCACAAGGATGGAGCCAGACTCTTCTCAGTGGTGCCCAGCGCCAGGACAAGGGGCAATGGGCACAACCTGAAGCAGAAGAGGTTCCAGTTGAACGGGAGGAAGAACTTGTTGAGTGTGAGGGTGATGGAGCCCTGGCCCAGGCTGCCCAGGGGGGCTGTGGAGTCTCCTTCTCTGGAGATCTTCAACCCCCGCCCGGACACTGTCCTGTGCCCCCTGCTCTGGGTGAGCCTGCTTGGGCAGGGGGGTGGCACTGGGGGAGCTCCAGGGGGCCCTGCCAGCCCCTGCCATTATTCTGGGATTCTGTGATCCTTCCACCTACGAGGACTGGGTGCTTGCCTCAAGGGCTGGCATTCAGCCCTCAGCATGTCTCGTGGGAGCTGCTCAGAAAAAAGTTCTCACCACGTAGGAGCCCAGCCCAGGAACTCCTGTCAGTCTCTGCAGTTAGAAAGGAGAACGTCGGCCAGGAAGGACATCTGGTCTGGAGATACCATTCAGCCTCCACTTCCCCCATTACCAAGGGCTTTTTGCTGCAAACTCTCTCTTCCTCTCAACTTTCATACCTCATCTGTGGGCGTAAATTCGAAAAACTCAGCAGAAATTCAAGTGAGCCGGTGCATTGCATGCAGAAAAAAACTTGCGGGGCTTGTGTTCGTGGGATTGTTCTTCTTCTTTACCTTACTGTGAAAGCTGCTGACCTCTGAAGGATGGCGGTGGCAGCGCTGTCGTCAGTGAGGCCGGAAAATTCTGCGTTCTGTTTTGGAGGTGCTGGGGTAACGTCAGCCCCGCGCAGGAGAAAGATGGCGGTGTGGCGGAAAGGCAGCGTCACGCAGCCAGCCCAGCCCTTTCTGCATCGCCACGCTAAGGCGCTCCCCAGCCCTCTTTCACACATGGTCAACAACTCTTAGAAAATCAGCATTGTTTAAACATTAAAGGCTCCCTTTAAAAATTCAGCAGCAAAGCTCACCTGGTTTTTAGAGCCATATTTAAAGCGGCGTGGAAGCGTATTTCCACTCTCTAGAACTGGGCTTCGGTCCAGCCCGCGTCACTGAGCGGAGCTGGGAGAAGGGGGAGGCTCTGAAAGGGCTGTCAGGCTCTGGAATGGGCTGCCCAGGGAGGTGGTCGAGTCCTCATCCCTGGAGGTATTTAAAAGAAGGATGGATGAGATGCTTAGGGACGTGGTTTAGTGGTGGGATGGCAGGGCTAGGTTAACGGTTGGACTCGATGATCTTAAAGGTCTTTTCCAACCAAGGTGATTCTATGATTCTATGATTCTATTCTATGAACAGACAGGCCAATCCACTCCACAGCAGTGACCAGGGCTAGCTTTCACCTCTGCTACCTCTCCATCTCTGTAGAGAAACCTTTCAGCGCTTCACCTAGCCCTGCTTCGTGAAAGCTGAGCGAAAGCTGGGTCTGTTGATTTGAGAGCCAGCAAAAGTTAAACTATTGAGGCTTTTTTCACGGAAAACGCAGATCAGCAGTACATCGTGCCACACCGTTCGCCAGGTCCTTCCGTGCCAGCAGGTTGCGCCCCGTATCCTACAGGTCCCTAGGGCTTTGCTCTCCCCAGGCAGATCCGAGAAGCTGATGCTCTCAGTCACATTTTTTTTTTCTGGTGCAAACCCGAGATGAAACGTGCTGCCCAAGGTCACACAGTGCGGTGGCAGAGATCACCGGCAGGGATGAAACTGGAGATCTAATGAGCTCTCGTCCAGCACATTTACAGCAGATTCAGTTACCTTCCCCATCAGGCTGCAGATAAACACCGTGCTAATGGCTCTGCGCTACATCCACTCTGCAAGCTAATGCCTAGGTGGCTACCTGCCCAACCTGCCCTTTCTCTCCAGCGGTTCAAACCGTTGGATAGTCACATCTGCGGGAGTTTCATTTCCCTGGGAAAAGAGGTCTCCCAGCCTCTGACCCACCGACCGTTCAGAACTGCATTTCTGCTTTGCATAAGAGAAACACAAAATAAAACTATCGTGTCAGTGATACTTAACCCCCGAAGCTTCCAGGCCAGCAGCTTGACCACACTGATGCTCTTTAAATGCATCTTTACGAGTTTTTCACCTGCAATGTGTTGAACATGGCCTGGCACGTCCATTTGCGGGGACTGTTTGCAGTTTCCCCCGTGGCTCCTAAAATACTTTCCATTTTCCACCTTATGCACTCAGGATACCAGGCAGGACTCATTTTCATCAGAAATACTCCTCCTCCTCCTCCTCATTTCTGCTCAGTTGTACCGGGATCCTCTTAGATACAGCACATTGCAACAACACAAGCTTACAATATTGCAAATGAAGATAGAATTCAGCTTTTTGCAAGAGCGCTAGACAGGCCCCACGTAAATAAAATGCGTGCTGCTGAAACGACATATTCCGTGACTTCTCTTTCTGTGCTTTTTGTTCCTTTATGCGGTTCCCTTTTTGCCCCTTGGTAGCTCTGCGGGGAGCCGTCACCCCGTGACTTGCTGGGTTCTGCCGAATTCCACTTGCCTGGGAGTAAAGCCTGACACAGGTTTGTTATTCTGGGTCACTGGCACCAACATCAGCTCCAGGAGCACAACTCTCCTTGTCTCTTAGCTTTCAACGTTGCTCTGAAAAGGTAGCAGTTGGTAACAACGCTATTAATAGAGAGCAGAAAGTTTTCTGTGCTTGAAGCAAAGGCAAAAGGAACGTGATAAATTCAAAGAAAATAATGGAACCCGGCTAAGTTAAATACGACTGCTTTGGAAAGCGCACAACGCTTGATCCCCGCTCGACGCAAGGATCGCCCGTGGCTGATGGGAGCCTGGAGGATTTCTTTTGCAAAGAGGTTGCCAGTAAGCTGAGAGCACAGGACTGTCTGGGCTTTTTAAAAGGTTGATACCTTGACAGCTCTTTCGCTCGCCGACAGCTCGGGGTACCCAGAATACAGCGGCCCTGGGCCAGCATCGCTCTGTCTCCACCCTTTGCCGTTCCTTAGCATCACCTGCGCGGTGTTTGCGCTTTGCCTCATCCAAGCCCTCACCCACAGGGATACTTCTATACAAAATCTTCTATCTTGGGACATTAAAATACAAAACACTTGACTGTGGAAGCAGCATCAAGTTTATTCTCTTTCAGAGCACGTAACTCATCCCTGCTGGGATGGGACTGGGCGGTGCCCTTCCAGCACTCAGGGAGGTGGGGTTCAATACTCGAATTTTGAGAAAATTCCATGGTTCTTGGTCACAAAACTCCTGTTGACTTCCACCAGATTAAAGTTTGGCCTAAACGGTTCTGTTTTCCCCATAAGCCGTCCCTTTATCTACTAGGTTTCTCAGGTGCCGTTGGGTGTGTGTAATGACAGGGCACGGCTGAAGATCTGCTACTTCCCAAAACCTTGTTCGCAACATTCTCTGGCAAGCGTGGCGAGCAGTGGCTGGAGACATCTCCCTAGGACACAACCGCCGGCCAAATGCTTTTGACGACACACTGCTGGGAGCAGACTGGTATACTAACCATACATATTGCTGTACTAATCCTGGGGGAACGGGAGCTGTTTGGCCAGAGACAGGGGAGACCAAACTGGCAAGACTGGATTTTGCTCTGTGCACCTCCTACCTGTCTTCTTGCAGCGTTGTCTATATAACACACGAGATGAGAACAAAGCTATAGGTCTAAACCCACAAGTAACACCAGTATTTACTGTCATTCCATCAAAACAGAGCTATTAATAGCGTATCCCAAGATCAATATTTTTTGGAAGTATCTCCTTCCTGGGAATATTTTTCGTGAGTGGCCCAAAGAATCACGTTTCCTTTTAAAAGAAATCCTTTAACTTATATTCCGAGGCATGCATTCAAAGGATTTAATTTACCCTGAGCTATGAAGTTAAGTTTAACCAAAATTTCAGACTGGTATTTACGTGACTGTGAAGTTCCACCACCCAGTTACTGGTTCAGCAGGGCAGTGATATCTTCCAGTACAGTAGATACTGGTGAGGGTCATGATTTTCCCTAAGCCTTTATTTTAGGCTATAAAGGATCCACGTGCTTTGAACCCCCACAAAGGAGAGCTGAAGTAATTGTAACAAATCTGTGTAAAAGCCAGAATGCACCAGCTGCCAAAATAAGAGGGAGAAAAAAAAATGGACCCAGGCAGGGTATTTGTCTCCGAGGCGCTGAAGACGGCAACTGCAACCATAACCCAGAAAGCAAACACCTTGTGAGCAGCGTTTCCATTTTATTTCCCAGACCTCGTGTTCATCTTGGCTCTCCACCCCCTTCATCGCTAGCCATGTGCAGTCTTGCATCACGTGTATCTGATCTCCAAGTGACGCTGCGGGCCTGTACTGAAATACGTTCACTCCGTCCTCTCTTGTGTCCCAGGGAGCGCTTGGTGGTCAGCAACGCGTCGGCACCGGGAGCGTACGGCTGGCTCTCTCCGTGCTCTTTCTCCAGCTAGCCGAGATGGTGCTTCTTCCCATTTCAAGCCTGGCGGCTGGGATGAGCTATACAAAAAGAATAAAAAGAGAAGTACCTATCCCCAGGACAGCTAGGATGCTACAGATTAAGCTGCTTTGATTACAGCCACTAAATATACTTTGGTTTTTCACATGAAATACCAAAGGGAATCCGTTGGAGACCCCTGGGTCCCTTGGGTAAGTTCCCACTCCTCTTACTACCCAGGATACAAGCTCTAAAAGGCTGCCAGTGAAATCCAGGCCCTTGTAGCTTCTTGAGAATATTTTTTCCTATAAAGCTGCAAAACCGTGAGCAAATAGCCTTGTATGATAACTCAGAGGTAGACGCGCAGGGGAGGTTGCCGAAACAGTCTTGGGTAGTTAGGAAGAATTAGTCTCGTGTTGGAAAGCCTGTTCTTCAGTCCGGAAGCACCCGTGGCGTGTCCTTCCCGTCTCCCGGCACAGCAGCGGCTGTGTTACGGACGGTTGCGGTTTGGAGCACGAGCAAGCCTTGGGGGTTTATGTAGGCTTCTTAGGCAGTTCGTTGGTTGGACTCGGTGGCTGCGGTTGATCACTCTTGCTCTGGCTTGGAGGAGGGGGCCACGTGGTCTTCTGATGAAGATGGCTGAAAATGAGAAATAGGTTTTATGTAGTTTGGGAGGAGGACACGGAGGATAACACGATGACAACACTGGTTATTTAGGAAAGAAAAGAGGCGGCCACAGATCTTGCGCGGCTAGCGGATTGTAGTGGCCATCTGTTTTGTCTGAAAATGCTTTTCATAACCTTGAAACCATGGCTTGCAAACATCTGCTTTGTCCCCAACTAAAAAACTGGGCTGGCAGATACTCAGGCTGAGGGAAGGTGATCAGCCAAGACAGTAGTACACGCTGAGGTCTACCGCTTAATGTACACTTAGGTCTCAAAGTGCCCTCTCAGCAGGTATCTTTAGGACATGGCTCTGTTAAACATAAGCCATTTAAAAGGTTTTAGGGAAATTCTTAAGATACTGAAGGACCAAAGCAAGCCATGTTGTCCTGCTCTCCTTGATGGGGACTTCACGGCGTCTTGATGCCACAACAGAAAAGATTAACGCATTCAGTGATGCTTTTTCCCTTACTCAGAACTCAGTGGTCTATAAAAACACCAGCCGGACAAGCCATAGAACCGTGAATTCCCATCTGGCCTGAAGGAAAAAGAACATTGTAGAAGGAAAAAAAAAAAAAAAAAAAAGAGGTCCAGGAATTCACACCGTGCAGGGCAGGACATCTCCCACTGTCTAGGAAGGGACGTACTTCTCTGACATGGCCACCTGGAGACCTCTACTAGACGATCTGGTTGAAAATTGTCAAGCAAAAATTTCGATTAAAAAAACCCCGACAAAACAAACAAGAATTTTTAGTATGTGTATCGTCAAAATTACAGACCACGGCCGTTTGACACCTACTCCTTGTAATTTGGGCTTCCTTCAGCAGGCAGGCACTGGTCCCTGTCACATGGCAAAGCTGCAAATGTAAGCACACAGCCAAGCGTAAGTGAGGGTTAGGAAACACGTCCAATGCAAGTAGCACTGCTCCATTATGATAATGCCCGTTCAAAGGATGCAGGAACTCTGAAAATGCTGACGCGCTCATATATCAGAGGAGCTCCTTAAAGGCTACAATTATTTTTCCCTGCGTCTTGTGCTTTGAGACAAAAGCAACTCTGGACCACGGCCGTGTTTAGTTGGTGTACAGCGTCAAAGAGTAAGGACTGGGCTCCTCCTTGGGGCCGTACCTGATCGTGAGGAGGAGATCATAAACTCTCCTTTTGCATGGAAAGAGGCAAACGGGGTGAAATAATGGCAGGGTTAGGGTAACGGTTGGACTTGATGATCTTAAAGGTCTTTTCCAACCTAAACGATCCTATGATTCTAACTGCTGCCAAGAAACATTTATGGCTTGTGGACTAAGCTCAGAGGCCCAGACCGGGAAAGTTAATTCAGAGTCCTGTGGAGCTGGATGCCTTTGCTCTGATTTTCTCCCATCCACAGAGATGTGAGTGGAAGGAAATCTAGGCTGACTTGCACGCCAAGGAAACAAGGGGATTGCTGTTCCCCTCTGCTCAGCATTGCTGCAGTCATACCTGGATGGCGTAACGAAGGTTCGGATCCCTGGTTCAAAGCTATTGAGAAACTGGATGGGGTCCAGCAAAGGGAACCCGAGGGCTCATAGCCTGCAAGGAGAGGCTGAAGGAGCTGGGTTTGTTTGGCCTGGCAAAGAGGAGGCCGAGAGGCAATCTTGCAGCACCCAGTCATACTGCAAGGGCAATTAGAAAGATGTCGGAGCCAAACCCTTCTTGGCAGTGGCAGACATTATAACTGGGGGCAGTGGCCACGGATTGCACCCGGGGGAGTTCAGACTAGATGCTAGGAAAATCTTTTTCCCAGAGCATGATGCAGCTCGGGAACATGTTATCCAGAGAGGCTGTGGATCTCCATCCTTGGAGGCTGAAAGCACAGCTGGAGACCTCATCTAGCGTGATGGTCCTACCTGGGGCAGAGGATTTGACTCCTAATTTCCAGCAGTCCCTTTCAACCAGCATTTCTATGATTCTGTGAAACCATCCTCCTGCCTGTTAGAGGTTTTTTTTTTCCCCTGGATAAATGCCTTTCCCCTGGCCCTGGGCACAAGTCACACCCTTTGACTCCTTGCACTGCAAGTCTGCATTTCAGATTCAAAGATGAGTCAGATGGACACACGGAGGGCAATTACAACTCGGTTAGCATGGGAGAATCAGGTACATGCATGGGAGGCTTAACTGGTATGGCAAAAAATACGGAAGGTGGCGGGAGCTGTAAATAACACTAACACAGACATCCTTGAGACTTGCTTGGATTCAGGTTTCTCCAGTTAACGCAGTGCTTACCGTCCTTGCTGGAGAGGATTGGCGCTAACAGTTCTTTAGCTTCTGATAGCAAAAGGTCAACAAGATCTGAAGATGGAAGAGATGTATCTGAGACTGCGTCTGTTTTATCCTCTTCTGTTTCACTGTTGACTCTTATAAATATGGAAAGTGCCATCAATACTTCTATCACAGCATGGTCATTGAAAATCCTGGCCAGCATCTCGTCAAGGATATTCTATGTAAATTCTGAGGATTTGGGGGGGATTGCATCTCGATCGCTCAGCATTGCAGGAGGTACTTTTAGACATACTTGCATCATTGTGTTTCAGATATCAATGCATTTTTTTAGAATTTCTCAAAGATATTTTTCCTTCATTATATTCAAAGTAATCACCTTGGAAACTTAAAACTTTGATTCCATCATTCTTAAAAACTGGCTTTTTTTTTTAAGGGGTTGGTCATTAGCAATGAGACCGTGACCTTTCAATGAGTTAATCAATTAAAAACACACCAGTGTGCTGATAATAGAGTTGTGATACATTTTTTTCAAGCAATAGGATATATGTTCAAGGTTGAAGGGGAGTCCAGAAGCCTGAGCTCTATTTCTCCAGGCATTCATGCAGTCGAGAGTCACGCTAGCTCTTTGCTTACACTCTATCAGTTTCTGTAACTGCTGATAGAAAAGGACATGGTCCTAAAGCCAAAGTCCAACATATGTTGGGAAAAGCAGGCGGGTCAAAGCTCTTCTTCCTTGGAACAACCTGCTCAGGGTCTCTGCTAACAAGGGCAACTTAACCAGAGGAGTATTTCACCTACTTATTCCCCAAAAAAGCCTAAATGGAAGCCAACCCCAACCTCCCAAGGACCAATCCACCAGCAGCCTCCAGATCATCTCCCTCCCATGGTTTCACTTCCAAAGTGACAGTATGTTTAGAAGCTCTGGGTAGGTTACAGTGAATCACCTTCCCCTGAGAAAGGACAGAAAAGGACTTTTCACGTTGCTGTTCACGATTCCCAGAAGCCATCTCCTACCTTTTCTCATCTGGTAGATGACCGGGTGCGCTCAGGACCTTGTGGACGTTCTGCCATGCAACAAAAGGAAGAAAGGAAGAAAAAAAAAAAGGTTTCAAACTTGTAAGAATGAATAATTCCCAAGAACAAACCCCATGGGGTTTTCCTGGTGATCAGATTTAATATGACAGTAATCAGCTTCTGCTTATTCATTGCCCTTGAAGCAAATATCTCAAGGCCTTTTTCAACTCCAGCAACATTCACAGCCTATGCAAATACACAGACACATCTAAATTATGCATTTTTAATGCCAACACTAAAATAGATGAAATGCAACATAAAAATACTCTTCCAAAGAACAATTTTGCAGGCTACATTTCAACGAGCCTTGATCATCGCTAGTAGCGATCCCTGGTTTCTGGGCTGTACCTGCACGCGTAAGCTCTCATCACCACGCACAGTTAGTGAATTCCCAAACACTGCCAAGGGATGTATAAACAAAAAAAAAAAAAAAAGGAAGATATTTTGCTCCAGTGGTCAAAATCCTGTGATGCTTGACCCTGGGGCCAGGTCAAATCCATTTCCAAAGCCCAGCCCCAAACTGTGCAGGCACCGTGCGGCATTTTAATTCTTCTTTCTCGGAAGCAGAGGACACGGCGTCTACGCTTCCTCTCGCTCCACTGTTTCCTACTAATTTCAAGAGCTCTTGGCATAGGTTAGTAGTAGCCAGAGCAGATACACCAAATACTGGTGATCCCATGCTGGCCAGTTTACTAATTACAAAAGCTTGTATTCCCGATACAGGTAGCAAAGTAGAAGAAGAGTCAATAAAAGACCAAAGCAATTATGTGTGCGATTTGGCAGGAAATCTGGGGGGAAAAAAAGCACTGGAAGAGCAAACCCACTCTTTGAGTTCACGTTTGTCGTGCAGAGAACCAACCGTCCGGTTATACCAAGGGAATGTTAAAGCACGTGGTGTCAACCGTCGTGTCAACAGAGGTCCTAGAGCAGCCTCAACCGGAGCATCACGGGAGGACCGGTGAGCTGGGGACAGCAGAGCCACCAGGCAAAACCTGCACCACGGTGTTTCCATAGCTCATAGGCACATGTATGTATACGGGTTCATTCCCCAGTTTCTCCTAACCAACAGACGGTGCCTTTTTAGGATGGGATAGAACAAAACCCCTCCCTCTCTTGCCTACGGAGCAGGAAGTTATTTGGACTTGCAAAATCACCCTTAAGGTAAGAGGCCACAGCGATGCCACCAGCGCCAGGGCGGTTCAGCACTTCACCTGCACAAACAGGAGCAGTTTCCTATTGCAGATCTCCAGGCGCTTCCGTGAGACTTCTGATTTTCGTAACTGGCCGTCAGCCAGGGACAACTGTCTTTTCAGTTCCTGGATGTCCTCCTGGGACAGGGCCAGAGGAAAAAGAGAAAGGCGATGATGATGCCCCAGCCTTGGCTTTTGGACACAGCAGTTTATGACATTTGCTACAAACAGAAAACCACCGTCCTTTTGGAACGGACAGTGGGACTTCTACAGAATATAACACAGACCCAGAGACCGTGCTGGCCTTGTGGTCATACACAACAAACGACGTATGTGCTACCTTCATTTTCTCCTTTTTAAATAGGAAAGGAACCCACAGAAGAAGGGTCAGGAGGGCTGTGGCTTTTTCCCCAGGTTGAGGGGTTGCATTACCTCTGTTTCAGAGACGTGTTTTGCTTTCTTCCCCGCCAACTGCATCTTCAGTTCTGCAATTTCAGCTTCCAGCAAGTGGATCACTTCCTCGTAGTCCTGCTCGGCGCTGTGAGCCTGTCTCTGCACGACCTCTGCCATCTGCAGCTTGCTGTGCAGCGTCCGGTTCTCGGAGAGGAACCCCAGTGCTTTCTGGAAGCAGCGAGAAGTTCTGGTGAATGCGCCACGTCCGCCTCAGCTGCCAACCACCAAAACCACCCCAAGGCCCCCAGAAATCTCTTCACTAACCTGGTTCAGTCTCTGCAGCTCATCTTCCATTGACTTCTTGCTGTTCTCCACCTCTTTCAGGAGCGACTACGGAAAATATTTTCACCGGATTAGAAGCAACAAGCCATAGGACGTTCTCTAGGAGATGCCCTGGTCTTGCAGCCCCTGCCCACCAGAGTAATATTTTGCAGCAGCAGTCCTGTGCACTCTCCCCCACCACAAAGCTTTTTGGGCTGCAACCTGCACGCCTGCAGAAATCCAACCCGGGCACTGGCATGGTGCTAACGGCCACGTCGGCAATCTGCAGCTAGGTCAGGATGGGAGGGCAGGGGACGCTTCTGTCATCCATGGGCTTGAATTATGTGGGAGACGTGGTTTTGTATTTTTTAACTGTATTTACTCACTGCTAAAAAGCAACCGCACGCTTTCCGTACAAGAAAGTTTTCACGTGAGGCTGAGAACAAGGCAATTAAGGAGAGCTGAGGGTGAGAGTCGCCTTCGTACTGGGGAACGCGCAGAATGCAAACTGGTGGCCTCTTAAGAGGGACGGGCCACACCATTACCCTTGTGTATGACTACAGCACGCTACCGCGGAAGGCACCAGCCACGGAATCTGCTCAGACAGAGGGGAGGCTCCACCTTTAGCCGCCGGACTTCTTGCCGCAGATCCATCGTTTCCAGCTGCAGCTGCTCCAGCTCCTGGTGGCCGTTGCTGAGAGTCTCGAAGGTCTGCAAGGCAGAGGGACAGACAGCGCCAGGCACCGCTTAGGCTGCGCCAAAAGCAAGGGGCTATACGGCAGCCGTATTGTTTTCCATACCCAGAGTAACGTGAAGCAAAAATCACTTTGGGAAGGAGTCAGCGTTTTTATGCAGCAGACCAAAAGGCGCATTAAATAATTCAGCTGCAGGGTTTTTTTGTTCACCCTAAAGGATTTCGCTCTCTGATCCCTGACGTAGCTGGAATAGCTGCGCTACACTGAATTCTTCTTTTGGTGAACAAGGGGAAATTAGTTTGAATTGATGAATTACGGCTAATTTTCCTTCTGCATCCCATAGATATTGTTATTTCCTTATTAAAAATGGCAAGTCTGAGGTCTTTCAAGGAATTTCCTATAAGCAAAGCGATTAATGCATAGTTCTGTCTTCTCTTTATAACCCTAGAACACCCAGAAAATGGTAATTTAGCTTTTCCCATCTCATAATTTCATGGATTTCACATAGAAGGTTCACGGATTCAATGTAGAATAGCGCTGGACTGACTGACCGGAGAGTGAAAAGCCGACGTATCCAGCAAACTGGCCACTTCGTGCTGCGTGAAGAGCACGGAGCTGGAATCCAGACCAGCCTCGTCCAGCTCCTCCCGCATCAGCTCCCTGAGTGCTTGGAGAAGATCTGTGAGAAAGAACCAGTTTTTACTGGGCTGAAAGAGAAAAGCGCCGTGTGCTGGGAGCAAATGCCACTGGTTTGGGGGACAGAGCGGGTTTAGAGATGCTGGGCAGTCTCCTCTACCACTCCTGGGTTCTTCAGCAGTCCCATCGAGCTTAAAGAAGTTGTTGGCAATCTCTACCAGAATCTTGTTTCTTATCCAATAAAAAAAAAAAAAAAAAATTAAACCTTTGTTTTGGGTCAAGCTGCACAGTGCTGTGCTTTCTGTTGGTACCCAGAAAGGGGCTGATCACACCCCAATGTTTTGGCTACTGCTGAGCAGGGCTCGAACAGCATCAAGGCTGTGTCTCCAACATTCCCAACCACCACCACCAGTGGTTGGAAGGGGGCAAGGTCTTGGGAGGGGACATAGCCAAGACACATGACCCAAACCAGCCAAAGGGATATTCCACACCATATGACACCAGCTAAGGTATAAAAGCTAAGGAAAAAGGAAAGGGGGGCGGGGGGATTCATCTTTTATGATGTTTTGTCTTCTGGAGCAGCAGCTATGCATCCTGAAGCCCGGCTTCCTGGGAAGGGGCTGGACATCGCCTGCTAATGGGAAGTATATCATGGTTTCACTGGTATCTCATGGTTTAGTGGTGGGATGGCAGGGTTAGGTTAATGGTTGGACTTGATGATCTTAAAGGGCTTTTCCAACCTAAACGATTCTATAATTCTATGAAGTAGAGAATAAAATCTTGATTTCCTTTTGCTACTGTGCGTGGCTTTTGCTTTTTTATTAAACCACCTTTATCTTGACCCACAAGTTTTCTTTCTTTTCCATCTCATCCTCTCCCCGCCTGTCCTGCCAAAGAGGGGAGTGATGGAGCAGCTTGGTGGCCCCTGACGTCCAGCCAAGGTCAACCCACCACAACTTTTAAAAACCAAAACCCCCAGATACTTTCACAGCGGAGTTTTCATGACTGTGGTTCTCAGGGTTTTAAAATTTTAAGCCAAACCAACATTTCGCTGACAAAAGGCACCCAAGGCTGCCCGCTGGCATTTCTCACGCTGCTGATTTAAACAAAAACCAACTCAACGGCTTCGGCACTATAGAAAAGGTGTTAAAACCGACAAGTGGGAAAATCCAGATTCATTTTGCTTTCAGTCACAGGGAGGAAAGCACGGAGTGAGGGGCTGGCGCAGCAGAGGGGGGGTCCCAGCCCCTCCAGTCCCAGCCCCTCCAGTCCCAGCCCCTGGGCAGCAGCGGGAACCGAGGTCTTTCTGCGAGAGCAGCATCTCGGCTGCCAGTGCCTTTGCCCAGTACCTCTCATCACCCTTCTTGCTGTGGCCACAAACTGCAAAGCCAGTCGCTCCTGGGAGAGGCGCACGGTTCTGCATCCCATCGCTCGCTCTGCACAAACCCACCCGTCCGAGGGGCGTCGCGCTTTGCAAGCCTGCGCTGTCTGGTGGGGCCGTCGCTGACGGCTTTGCATTTTTGTGAATAAAACTTGTGGGGAGCAGACCCTGCCAGCCAGATAAGCTCGGGCAGGTCACAGAAAGCAGAGCAGGCTTTTATTTTCTGCGGGTCCCCTGGCCAGCTCTTGCTTGGCAAGCTCGGGGTCTAAGGCAAGCGAGCCCTCGCACCGACTTCCTTCTATTTTCATTTTAGGTATGCTTCTACCAAACGCCTTCTTTTGTATTTGTGACTCTCCTTGGCTGTTTTGGGGCTACCTCAGCACATCTTTTCTCAGCAGATGGCTCTGCCCCTTCTCAGCCGCCAGCAAAGGTAGGCAGAAACGGGAAAGCCTGTCACGCACAAAGCCGCCCGCTCACCTCCGTAGGCCACCGTCCCCTGCGAGTCTGTGGTCAAGCTTTGCCGTAACTGCCTCTTCTTCTCCTCGCTCACGTCCAGCCCAAGATACTGCAGAACCTTGAGCAGAAACGATAAGCCTTTAAAAAGAAAAACACTGGAAAGGCAACTCTTTGAAGTAGGTGCTGGGAAGCCGCTTGGCACTGGGTTTTCTCCTGGAAGTGGCTCTCCAGGCAGCATCTCCCGAAGGAGCAGGCTTGGGCTGGATTTCCAGTCTTTCCTTTCCTACACGTGTACAGAAATGCCCGTTCCTGAAGACAGGCACACGTTCACATCCCTCCAGGGACGTCGTGTACATATTTGCAGCTATGACAAACTGTCAGGAGCTTTATCAAGAGCCGGTGGAGCTGTAGCAAGGCTCAGCCACCAAGAGCTCGGCCTCTCCTCTTTCTCTTACTGCCCAGGAATTGTGTTTGGGACCAAAAAGATAAAAGCTATTCAACAGGGTATTTCCCGTGGCCACAGGAGACATTCAAACATTTTTTCTTCTCCACGGCACCCTTTGCTCTCTCATTAAACCTGATGCTCTGTCTTCTCCTCATATTTACCAATTCAGCCCCAGGCCAGCACACAGAAGCAGATAAACCTGTGCAAACCCCACTTCACCGCTGGCAGCAGCAGGCAAGAGCTTTAAAAAGACAAAGTCAAGCTCAGCAGACTCTGGGAAAGAGCCCAAGTTAAACACTCGCCTGTCCCAGGCTGCCCCCGCGGCTCCTGCTCGCACGTATACGGCACCTTCACAGCAGTTCCCTGGGAAGGGGCTGGGGACAAGTCCTTGCTCACGTTTCCATCACCAGCGAGCCCATGGGACCCGTCCGCTCTCACGCGCTGCCTGCGGGGCCGGTCCGAATCCCACCTCCCGCCCCTCCGCCCGCCACCCCTGCCCAAGGCAGTGCTGCAGGCTCCCGGGCTTCGGGGTGCCCCGATCCTTGGACTGCAGATGTTGGCATCTGGTGCGAGCCACCCCAAAACCATCTCAGGTTGGGCCGGTTGGCGTGCGGGTCCTGACCCTGGTGCTGCTGCAGCCACCCGCTCGTAACACCGGCTTTTGAAAGGGGAAGCCAAGCGTCCCCACTCCTCCCACCAAAGAGGAGCTGCTTTTATCCCCATGCCGAGCAGAAGTTGCTGCAAAAATGCGATCCTAAATCCCACTTTGGGAGAATTATGCAGGCTTAGAAGAAAAGTTCCTGCTTGCGTGCAGCCCTCCGGGGAGGGGAGAGCAGCCAAAGGGCGAGGGCTGGGTCTGCCGTCGGGTGGCAGCAGATGCTCGTTGTATTGGGTGCTCCTTGGCATCCCCAGCCCTCCCTGCAGAAGGGGCTGCGTTCCCACGCTCCCCCTCCACCCCCAAACCCAGCAGTACCCAGGGGGGACATGCACCCCAAAACCAGACGGGGGGCATGGCCCCCCAAGGGCGCTCTGCTCATCACCGGGCTCTCGGTGAGTGAACGGGCAGCTCCGCTCCCCGCTCTTTGATGGTGCCCGTGGAATAGATTTTCCATCAAATGATGAAAGGAGCAGCGGTTCTGGCTGGGTCCCCGGTGAGCGATCTGGTATTTCAGCCTTCCCTCGCCCACACCAGCCTGCCCGAGGTCACCCCAGCGGCGACGGCAGCACCGGGAAGTTTGGAGGGCAGCTGCCTGCACCCATAGCCCTGAGTCAAATACGTTACATCCAAGGGAGACGCAACTGCCAGGAGGAGACTTCTGGAGCTCCCTGAAGCATTGAGAAATAGCCGAGATGAGCCAAGGTGAGTTTAAACGCCCCTTCGGACACGGTCGGGATGTTTCACTACGCCCTCTCCTCCCTTTTTACCTTTAGAGGCTGGACCCAACCTCCAGCAAACTCAGCTGAAGAGTCGAGACCCCTTTTTTTCCCCCCCAGACTCTTGATAATAAAAATTACAGCTTGGTGGCCGACTCTTATGCCTCTATCTCAAAAATCAGATTAATTAATTGTAGCCCATGAGCAGCAGTGCTGCTAATAAGGAAAGCGTTACTCTGCGCGGCGCTGGCTCTGCGCTCCCCATCGCCGACAGAGCCGGGTCAGCATCCCAGAGAGGTGAAGGGGAATTCGGCTGGCGTGGGCTGTTCAGCGGATGGTGCACGTGTAGATTAGAGCACTGATCAAGAGCTACTGCTTTATTCCATGCTAATGGGCAGGCTGGGTCTCTCAGACTATTTCTGTTCAGCCTTGCATTTTTTTTAATCCCTCCAAAAACCAAGCAACACAGTGACCCCCACGCTAGTACCTGGCCTGGTCCTCACAGCCCCGAGTGCCACACGGGTGCAAGAATGAAAGCTGAAAGGTCTCGATTGGTTCTTTCGCAGAAAAGCTGTATGAGGAGACGGTTCACATAAGCTTATTTTGTTTGCCAATAACACGTGGCTGGAAGCGAGGAGGTAGCACGCCAGCGGACTATTTTCTGCCTAGCATGCCTTGGGAGAGGGTTGAGACAAGACCTTGCTTTGGGGAGAGGGACCCATTCCACTTACCAGTTCCAGTTTCCCATCCTTGAGCCTGACATGGGGGTCCAGTGCTACTTTTGGTTTGGTGCCTGAAGCTGCTTTGTGGTTGGATGCCGAAGCGGGTGCTGAAAAGCCAAAAATAAACATAAATGGAAGAGCACTTGGATGGAGGAAAGAGGTGCCTGGAAAGCAAAATTCAGAACCGTTGTTGCATGAAATATAACGTGCGTGCAGCAGACAAAAATCAAGGATGGGGATTTACTAAATCCAGTCCTGCAAGGCTCAACTGGGCCACCGTTGAAAAGGCTGGATACTGGGGCAAACCCTTGCTGAAACCGGGATTCTGCACTGTTTAAAACGGGATGTTTCATCCAAAGACCTAGGACTGAAAAAAATAGCACTTTGGAAATTTCCAGTCACGAGTCTTTGTGGAGCCTTGGGGTCTGTAGCTCCGGTGATCGGTGGAAAACAACAACAACAAAAAATCTGCCTGGATCTTCTCTTCTCTAACTGATTAAGCAAAACTGAAACCCAACATTTTATAAAATGCAGCCTTGGCTTTCACAACACCCATGAAAAGGAATCGATGGATCAAAAGTGATGTGGAAAAACACCACTGCAAGACTTTTTCCCTCTGCAAAACTGCAAAAAGCCTCGAACCCTCTTCCCCCAGTTGGGCAGGCAGGTTTTTTGGGGTAGAAGGAGCCACGTGCATACGCGGAGGGAGAAAGAGGCAGAGATGGCGGCTGCTTTGCGGTGGAAAACTGTCGTGGGATCAGCAGACCCAGCTGCTGGCAGTCATTACCAGCACTGCCTTCACATCTGGAATGGTACGGAGCCCAAGCGCTGCTGCTGGGCCCTGCCACGTGTGCTCCTCCATCTCTGGGGGGAGCCCCACCTTTCCCTTACGATTAACCCTTGTCTGCAAGAAAACCACAACATTCCCTGGGAAAAGGGCTGCGGAAGGCGTCACTCGCTCAGGGGGTCCCCTGCCAGGCTCCAGAAAGGTACAGGACTGGGTGCTGGGCCATCTTGTCAGGGTGCTGGGCATCTTGCCTGGACTGCGCTCTTACCTAGAAAGGCTGGACCAGATGATCCTTGAGGTCCCTTCCAACCTGGGATTCCATGATTCGATGACTGCTGTGCCTGCCCCTGCTCCCCCTCGAGCCACCAGCCCAGGTCGCTGATTAAATTCATTCTCGTGCACAAGGATTTGCCCGGGGAGCAATTTCTTTTGCCCGCCTGGGATCTGATGAACATCGCGGGAAGCCCCGTCGTGCCGAGTAACACAGCTTCTCCTGAACCTCTCCAGCACCTCCCACCGCACCCTCCTCGCCGGCCGGGGCAGAGCCCGGGCGCAAGGAGAAGGCAGCGAGAAGCAGCTGAGGTGCTGCACAAGCGTAATCCTCCTAATCCAGGTATTCATCCGCTCTGCTAACGCCAGCGGCTGGGAAGCAGCAAGAGGCAATAAATGGGTTTGCTGGATCGGCCACCAAGACTCTGCTCTCCAAGTTCAAGGGCAGAGCTGTTACCCTTCGACGCATGGCTAATCAGGATTAGCTCCACATGGCTTTGCTGTCAGCTCTGGACATGGAGATATCCAGGGCATCCATCCGGCACCCACAGAGAGGCAGCCACTGGCCCAGGCTCCAAGCCTGGCTGCCGCTCTTTCAAAGCCTGTTGTCTGTTTTCATGGGTGACAACACCGACACAAAGCCTCCTCGGCATTTCACATTAAAAAACCCACGCGTAATAAAATCCCCAAGCTAAGTCGGGAAGCGATTAGGTCATTGCTATGTGCTGGGTTGCCTACACGACCCAGGCCTTTGCTCCCCATCACCGGGAGCTCTGGCTGGTGGTGGTGGCCACCTAGGAGCCTGCCTGAAATCCAGGCTGCGGGATGCTCCGGGCAGGGAGGACAGACCAGGGCAGTCCCAGGATGCTTGGGGTAGGGAGGACAGACCAGGGCAGTCCCAGGATGCTCGGGGTAGGGAGGACAGACCAGGGCAGTCCCGGGATGCTCGGGGTAGGGAGGACAGACCAGGGCAGTCCTGGGATGCTTGGGGCAGGGAGGACAGACCAGGGCAGTCCCAGGATGCTTGGGGCAGGGAGGACAGACCAGGGCAGTCCCGGGATGCTCGGGGCAGGGAGGACAGACCAGGGCAGTCCCAGGATGCTCGGGGTAGGGAGGACAGACCAGGGCAGTCCCTGTCCCGGGGTCTCTGCAGCACAGAGCATGGAAGGTGAAGGCTGGAGCCTGCTGAGCTTGCCCAAGGTGATCCCTGGGCATCCCTGGGAGCAGAGCGCTGACGCAGACCCAGCCTGCTCCCTCTCTCTCCCGCTAATCCCAGGTACAGACTAAACACCATTTACCTTGCAATGCTCGCTATGAGCCTTCCGAATGGAAATTGCAACACGGCACAGGGATTCACAAGCAGGGCCAGTGCCAGGGCCATCAGACTTGTGTCCGTGAGAATGATGGGCTGAGCTTGCTAGGGACATGCTAGGGAAAGCCCAGCTCTTCCCCTGGGCCAAAGTAACCTTCATAGCACAGGGATGTGGGGTATTTTGCTGGAGGTCACAGAATCGCAAGGGTTGGAAGGGACCTCGTGAGATCACCTAGTCCAACCCCCCTGCTAAAGCAGGTTCATCTCCCTGGACAGTGGATCATGGGGGTTATTGAGGTTTCCTGCCATCCCTAAGGGGCCTGTGAAGCTGCAGGGGGATTTGAGTTCACCCCCATCGCTGCCATCCTAGCGGGTGAGCTGTAGGTCTCTCCCACACAAGTTAAGAGCTCGGTACAAGACTCAGAGCATGGAGAGAAAACACAGCATGGAAAAGCAAGCCAAAAGCGAAGCTGGGCCATCAGGAAAAATCTGACTGAATCATGTCTATAAGCAATTTCCCAATTTGACCAAGGGAGGGCAACCTTAATGCCTGTATAACGCCCAGGGTCGCCGCGTACATTACAGCTACCATTGACTCGCTTTTTTTATCCTGTGTCTCTGAGGACCACCCAGTCCCATCAGAAGGGGACGTTGCCTGTGGTGTGACCTGCTGCCTGTGGGCCAAGATGCTTCTGCAAAGGAACCACAGGCTGAGAGTGGAAGGAGTTGTCATCTCCTATTCCCAGCCCTCCGCATGCCTTAGTCAAGAATTTTGCTACTATGGACAAACATGGACATAATTACTACCCGTTGAGTAGCTGCTACCTTCTCTCTCTCCCAGTGGGCTGAGACTCGTTATCACACCATTAGATTCCACTACAGCAGTATAAACACGGATCAAAATTAACGTCATCATCCTCAGCACCCAGGAGCCAAGGCTGTGCTTGTCACCCACGCAAAGGAAACAACTTAGCAGGGCTCTTACCTGAGACAGTAAGCTCCGGCGGGCAAATGTCCGGTGACAAAGAAGGCACAGGAAAATGATTTTCACGTCTATTCTGGAAAAAGAAGACAAAATGGCACAGGCAATGGCGAAGCAGAATCTGTTGGTGTGAATAAAGAGCCTCTACAACTGGCTGAAGCGAGGTGAGGGTCGGCCTCTTCTCCCTGGTAACGGATGATGGGACGAGGGGTAATGGTCTGAAGTTGTGCCAGGGCAAGGTTAGGTTGGACATTAGGAAAAATTTCTTCACCGAAAGGGCTGTCAAGCACTGGAAGGGGCTGCCCAGGGAAGGGGTCGAGTCCCCACCCCTGGGGGGATTTAACAGCCGGGCAGAGGTGGTGCTGAGGGCCAGGGTTTGGGGGTGGGATGGCAGGAGTAGGGGAACAGTTGGGCTTGATGACCGTAAAGGGCTTTTCCAACCTAAACAATTCCATGATTCTAAGACAGAGGAGTTTGAGAGAGAGGAACCTGTCTGGCCCATCAAGGGCAAAGGCACCACGTATACCCCTTGTGCAGATGAGCCAAAAGAGACTCCAGGGGTTTCCCGAGGAAACTTGGCACGGGCACATTCCTGAGCCATCTCAAAATCTCCGGTCACACACGGAAAACCGAGTTGGTCATTACTGTAATTGAGAGCTGAGGATGAATTTGACCTTGCGTGCTTTCTTCACGGAGATTCTCCCTACAGCTCTGCCTCCAATGGACCAGCAAGGTCCTGATTCTGACCACGGCTGGTTGTGTTATGTCCCCAACACGCATCATCATCGCAGCGTGCATGGCAGGAAGCCAGGACCATTGCCCACCCTCTCCTAAGGGATGGGTTCCAAGAAAGGGAAACAAGAGGGAAAAACAGAGCCATGGGGTGGATATGCAGAGCACCACCGGGACAGTGCTTCCACGGCTGGGAACGTCCATGCAAGGATGGGGACGGGACTGGTGCCGAGGACATACGGACAGGTAGCACAGGCGCCTGAGCACACCTGCCCTAATGTGGAAGCCGAGACCTCATCAAAAGTTCCATCTTTTAGCAGCAAAGTGAATTTAATTCAGGCCAGCGATGGAATTTTATATCGGTGCACAAGATTACACAAGCACACCTTCCGCGGGATGATGAAGGACCTAACTCAGCCACACGTGGCCTCCATAAACATGTCTCCAGCCTGGCACACCCACAGGCAACATATATATGGCATCCTCGCAAGTCAAGGTCTCCACAGGGTCTGGAAAGAAAGACCTTTTGTGAATGATGCTCACATGAAAGGAACATTCATCTGGCCTCTTCTAAAGGAAGTTTATGTGGAAGAAGACACACCCAGCCTTGCACCAGTCCAGGGGAGAAGAGACAAATGCACAGAACCCAGCCACAGACTTAAATTGTTGAGGGTTGTGTGCTTCATCCCTGTCTCACCATGCCCAGCTCGAGCACTCGTCTCTGCAAACACACCGTGGAGTTAGGCTGAGCAGAATGAGCCTGGCTTATCATTAGACCAGCGAAGAAGAGAAATGGGCTGCTTAGGAGCGCTGCGGATTCATCATCGTCAAGAACAAAGAGCTGTTCCTGCCTTCAGGTAGGAGCCGAGATCAAACCAACTCCCGAGATCCCTTCCAGCTCTGTGGCTGGTATTGGATGAGATGCAGGTTGCTATCCACGGAATGGTTTGGGTTTTTTTAAAACCTGAGACTTCTGAAGCAGGTCTGAATGCAGGCCCTGGAGACAAAACTCCTCTCATTACCTCTACAGCTCCTTCGCCATCTCAAACCCAAGGCAGGAGAAACAATATTTCAGATTTAAAATACCTGGCTGTAAAACCTGGTTGTGCGCTGGCAGCCCAGAAGCCAATCCTACCCTGGGCTGCGTCAGGAGAAGCGTGGCCAGCAGTGAGGGAGGGGATTGTGCCCCTCTGCTCTGGGGAGACCCCCCCTGGAGCCCTGCGTCCAGCTCTGGAGCCCTCAGCACAAGGAGGACATGGACCTGTTGGAGTGGGGCCAGAGGAGGGCTACTAAAATGATCCGAGGGTCTACTAAAATGCTCCGAGGGCTGGAGCCCCTCTGCTCTGGGGCCAGGCTGGGAGAGTTGGGGGTGTTCAGCCTGGAGAAGAGGAGGCTGCAGGCAGAGCTGAGTGCGGCCGGTCAGGGCTTCAAGGGGGCCCAGAGGAAAGGGGGGGACAAGCTTTATAGTAGGGCCAGCTGGGACAGGACAAGGGGGGATGGCTTTAAACTGAAGCAGGGGAGGTTTAGACTGGATCTAAGGAAGAAATTCTTTCCAGTGAGGGTGGTGAAACCCTGGCAGGGGTTGCCCAGAGAGGGGGTGGAGGCCCCATCCCTGGGACCATTCCAGGCCAGGTTGGACGGGGCTGTGAGCAACCTGATGTGGTTCAAGGTGTCCCTGCTCCTGCAGGGGGGTTGGGCTGGGTGATCTCTGGGGGTCCCTTCCCACCCAAACCATTCCATGATTCTATGAAAACGGGGCTACGTACATCAGCATTGCAGATGTCCCACCGCCCAGGACTATCATGGAGTCCCTGAGAAGAGTTTTCTGATCAAATAAAGATCATGGGATTGATATCTGCGGTCTTAGATACCAACTTCAACCTACCTCTGGGGACCTCACGTGGACCTTCAGCCTGCAGGAACTCAGACCGTTTCCCACAGCCTTCGGAGGTGGCGATGGGCTGTTGTTATGAACGGACAGTCCGGGATGTAAGCGTCCCCTCCCCGGAATAAAGGCCACTTCTGTGTTTCCCTCGTGTCTTAAACAAACAACAAACACAGAACATTTTACTGGCAACAAAACAACAACAAAAAAAAGCACAACTTCAATTTGCAGAACTTCCACGCCCGCGGTTCTTTCTCTGGGATGATCTTGCTTAAGCCCACTCAGCCTGCACTGGTACTGCTGGATCCCCACCAGCTGGGTTGCTTGTTTGAACTTTGGTTCTGCTGCAGGACCCTTCTGAGCAGTGATAGGGGACATTCATGAGGACCAGAACATTGGGAAGTTCTGGATTACACTTCAGGATGATCTGTGCATTCAAGATTTCCTTATGTGATCACCTACCAGGACCATCTTGAAACGTCATTCAAGACCAATGGTCCTTACGCTTCTTGAAGCCAAACATTGGTGTGACATGAAGGGGTTTTGCTAAGTTGCCATAGCACCATAATGTTGATGATGACGGGAAATATGTCACTTGCCTACCTGAATTTGGCTTTTGCGATAATTTTTCTGGCCTCTTCGTGTGTGCTGCCCACCAAAGAATCTTTATTGATAGCGATTAGTTGGTCACCGGGTCGGAGCCGACCATCCTAAACAAAGGAGGAGAACGTCAGAGCATTGGGAAGGAACGCGCCTCTGCCCAAAGCCTTCTCCTGCAACACAAATCCTCGTTAGTCTGCGCAATGCGTTATTCATCTACTCTTAGAAAAGCTGCTTCAGAACAGCCACAGCTTCTAGGAGAGGTCTCCATTGCAAAGTCACTGAAGGTCTCCACGCTGACTTACCTTGTAACAGTCACCATCTGGCATAAGCTCTTGAACATAAATCATGGGGCCATCAGGCCTGTTAGCTCCACCACTGATTGTCAGCCCTAAGCCGGAGGATTTTGCTATAGAAATGCTCTGGATTCCTGATTCAATGGAGTAGCTGCAAGGGAGAGATGTTAGCAGGTGACTCAAGGTGATCTGGTTTATTTTCCCATGCCGCTGAACAAACTCTGCCTGGCTTTCTGTCCCTGCACGATCCTTCTAGCTTCTCCCAACCTTTTCTGTCTCTGCATCTTTTCTTCCACCCAACCTTGGAAAGAGGAGGCGAGGCCTCCCGGGTTTTTAGCAGACATTGTTCAGCGTTATGAAGATGACTGGCTTGCATAACCTCAAATGCTGGGGAACGCTCGTTTGCATTTAGAAAATAAAACAGAGAGGAAAGTAAAGGTTTAACCAGAATATATTTGGCACTCCCGGGTTTTATAGCCAAAAGCATGCAAAGGATCGGTGTGGTTATTGCTCAAGTCCAGGTAAATCACCAGACAGCAATTTGCAGCTTGGTCAACTCTTAAGCAGCCCTTAGCAGAACGTCAAAGTGAAGCTCAGGATACACAGCTGTGTCTTAACCAAGGTGGGGACCCAGAACCTTGCCAGATGCCCTCAGAAATGAGCCCTGAAGCACCTTTAGAGCAACACCCACCGCACCGTGATTTCGTGCTGTGGCAGTGGTACAGGTGGCTCGCCCCGTCCAGGACGTTCTGCGAAGGGAGGAGTGACAAGGTGGGGCCCTGCCCTCGCAGAGCTGCCTGCTAGGCAGGACCCAACAGGCCACCAAGACCGGGACACGGCAGGCGGCTCCGTGCAGGGAAGGAGGTGTCGCAATTTGCAGTAAGAGCCCGTGGGAGCAGAGGTTTCGCCGACCACCCACGGGCTGGTGGGAACGGCTGGGCAGCATCGCAGCAGGGAGGTTTTGGGGAAGGATTGGGTGAGATCTGAAGGGTCAGGAAGCCCTTTCCTCCTAACGGGCTGGGTGCAACTGGCGCCGTTTTCTCCTTTTCAATTTATTGCCACGGCAGCCGCTCACCAAAGGGTCTACGGCGTCTGGTCCCCCTTGCGTTACCTGGTAACTTAAGACGCAACGACAGCCGTGCATCCCGTGCCTCACGGTGACACCGGCGCGGAACCGCCCCGTGTTCCTCAGCAGCGCCGGCCCCGGGGGCCAGGCACCCCGGTGGCCGAGCAGCATGCTGCCAGCACCCCCAAAAAACTAGTGGGGGGGGCCTGGGAAAGCCAGCTGGCTCTGCAGAGGAAAGGGGCTGCACGCATGGAGAAACGCCGCCCTAAGAAATATTTTAGGAAATGTTAGGATTTTAGGAAAATGATGTAACATCCAGCCCTCCGTCTAAATCAAAATTTCAAACGCTATCTGTGGTGAGACGGGATCGTGCCTGGGTCCCGTTGCTCACAGGGGTGGCAGGACCTCAGATGACGCTGCAAGGAGAGGTGACAGCCTGGGGACAGCCTGCGGCGAGCAGAAGGGTTGGCAGCCACGCGGAAAGACCCACGGCCCAAATTACATCTCTGCGGCTGACCACCGATGGAAATCACAGAGCGCTGATTGCAACGGCCCACGCTGCTCCCAGGGGAAGAGCACTGGGGCCTGGCACTGGGACGAGCAGGACAAGGCGCAGCGTGGCGGCGCTGAGCAAGGAGGCCACCAAGCCAGGTCCCCTCTAGCCCATATCGCAGCCTGGAGCGGGTTAACAGCAGAGCAAGGACGTCGGGTTTGGCCAAACCAGCTGCCAAGGGGATGAGCTGGCCTCTCCTCTGCAAGGGTCTGTCACTCCGTGCAAGCAGCTGAAACCTCTGGTGCCAAATATTTGTCCTCTGCAAATTCCTAATAAAGAGCTGGTATTTAGCAAGAGGATTTACTGGTTCTGCAGCGAGGGCTGATGCTCTTTACCAGCGACTCGGCTTGTTTATGTTGGCAAAGGAAGGGAAGCTGCGGGCCCTGGGGACAAATGGTCCCAATTCCACCATGGTTAACACCCTTCAAGCTGTCCCTCTTGAGAAGGGCAACCCCGAGCACCCTGGAGACGAGACTCCACGGAAAAACAAGCTCTGCCTGCCCAAACCTCTCACCCTGCGAAATATGAAAGGGACAGATGACCACATGAAAACACACGCTCCAGGAGATGCTCCGGAGACACAAGGATGCGGTGTCTGTAGGCAACCGCTGTTGACACCGAAGCGCGGGGCGTCGGGAGCGTTTGCATTGCGAGGGCAGTGCTCGCGCTCTCCTCGCGCGCCGTCAACACGCCAGAAGCAGGGCGATAGAAAAGGAGCTCCCAAAACACCTTCTGAAAGCGGCACTGGCCTCACAGAAACACCCCCGGCTTGGGGCATGGTAGAGGGGACACGCAGGGTCCTCTCAGCTGGCTGTAAGCCACGGCTTCTCCCTGGGTTTCAGAGGGGAGGAAGAGGAGCGGGTGCTTTGTTAACCACATTGCAGACGTCGTGGGTGCCTCAGGAGGGAAGCTTTCCAGCTCTCGGGCACAGGCTTCCCAGGAACAGCCAACGAGCCACCACGACCAGGGCTTTTAGAAGATGCCGCCGTCTCCTCGCCATTGCGGTGGCACAATGGTGTAGAGGACACGAGGGCGACCAAAGCAGTCCTTCAAACACTTGGAAGTATTTACTGCATCTACCCCTAAGACAGCATCAGACCCTCGGTGGCATCTTCCCGGCCGGCCAAGGGACAGGCTTTGCCATACGTACTGTGCGTGGGGGGGGTGTGCCGCGTTCCCGATGAAGGGGCCGTGGGAGTTGGCGGGGCTCAGCAGCAGCGGGCTCTGGGAGCGCGAGGAGGAGCCCGAGGATGTGCTTTCCAGGTATCGACCTGAACGGCAAAGTCAGAGTCAGTGCGGGGAACACAAATCCGCCAGCATCGCCCTCCTCCCCGGCGCTGCCGCTGAGAGCTGCCGCCGCTTTCCTAGCTTTTGGGGGAAAACCACATGGTCATTAAAGACACCAGTATATCCCTCGTGGAGAGGGAACGTTCAGCCTCCTCGGCCAATTCCAACATAGAATCAGAGAATCGTTTAGGTTGGAAAAGACCTTTAAGATCCTCAAGCCCAACCGTTCCCCTAACCCTGCCATCCCACCCCTAAACCCTGTCCCTCAGCACCTCATCTACCCAGCTTTTAAATCCCCCCAGGGGTGGGGACTTGACCACGGGACTGTCACCCCTCTGCCACCCCTAAGGGGAGGGTTGGCAGCCTTCTGGTGGGATACCACACCAGGGGGACACCTCCTTTCCCTGTGCCTACGTGATTTGATGCGCTGGCACCTGGCTTAGGTCAACCTTGTCGCATCTCCTTCAACATTTCCCATTTGCAAGTGAAAAATAACGAACACTGAAGGAACGATCGCTGAAACGCTTTGAAATCCACAGTAGAAAGCTGCACCTGCAGAGATGGGTATCGCTGGGGTTACCTGCCCAGCACGCTGGTTAAGCAGAGTCTGGGGGTCTGGGAAGCTGTTATGGCCCCAGCTCAGTTCTCCCTTGCTCACCCCGAGGAGGCCACCTTGGGCCCCGCTTGGTGCCGGCAGGACTGGCCGTACCCGCTGCTCTGCGCCCAGGGACGCCCTAAGCGCATGCAATAGGGATGAGCAGAACGTCTCTTCCTTCGAGCCTCCACCCAAACACCTACACAAATCCAATCAAAACGCCTTCAAAATAACACCGGAATAAAGAAAACTCTCGGCAGAGTGAGGGGCTTTTGGGTTCCCCCCCCCTCCCCGCGCCAAGACACGCTGAGCTACTCACTGCCACCGTGCAGGATCGGCGAGCTCCGTGCTGAGCCCGTATTACTCTGGGAGCCGAACTTCTCCAGCAGCTCGGAGAACTCTCTCCTGGAAACAAAACCATGGTATAGTCAGCTGCTGCTTAAAACTATTCCCCACCTGATTTTTGTGACAACGCTGCCTCTGACGGCAGTGGTTTCCTACCAAGTCTACGGGGCCGATGCCCCCCAGCGATGGGGAGCCGCGCGCGCTCTCTCGTGCGTAAGGGTATAATCGACCCCCCCGGTTACAAGAGGCTACGCAAGACCTAAGGTCAATAATCAATCTCACGGTGGTGCAGCTTTCCTGCAATGGGCTGGAACTTTGGCGTGCTCCTTCCCTACCCTGGGAAGCGTTCAGGGCAAGAGGAGCTGGGAGGGGACACATGGGTGGGCAGTGGTGCTGGGGACTGTCCTTCCCGAGAGCGGGCAGGCAAAGACAGGAGCCCTGCCCTGCACCCCTGCCCTGCACCCCACCGCTTGGATCCTCCCAGCAATCAGCTGGAATAATTTCATCCCCAGCTGTAAAGCTCAGAAGTTTTGCTAACACACCACCCAAATTAAACAGGCTGTCAGAAGGAGCCGTAGCTATGCAAACATAAAACAGAAACGCTTGGCCCATTTGTGACTCCTTCCAGAAGAGTTAAATGCAGATTATTCTCTTTTTTTTTTTTTCTCTCCTTCTTTCCTAGACAGAAAGCAGATCCTGCTAGCTCTTGCTGGGGCAAAGATGGGAGATGGCTTCTGGAGCACATGCAAAAGCCACAGCCCGCTCTCTGAATCCGTCCATGGTGATATCCTCCACGAACATCGCAGGATAAACTCTTGGAGCATTCGGCCTTAACAAAAACCCGCACCTGTAAAGCGTGCTGGGGCAGTGCAGGCTTCTGTGATCTTCCCAGCAGCTCATGGCTGAAGATGCTGAGCCAGCAGGCACGTGCCGAATTTACAGATACCAAGATAGAATCATAGAATGTTTGGGGTTGGAAAGGACCCCCAGAGGTCCCCCAGCCCAACCCCCCTGCAGGAGCAGGGACACCTTGAACCACATCGGGTTGCTCAGAGCCCCGTCCAACCTGGCCTGGAATGGTCCCAGGGATGGGGCCTCCACCCCCTCTCTGGGCAACCTGTTCCAGTGTTTTACCACCCTCATTGTAAAGAATTTCTTCCTTAGATCCAGTCTAAACCTCCCCTGGTTTAGTTTAAAACCATCCCCCCTTTTCCTGTCACAGCTGGCCCTGATAAAAAGATTTTCCCCATCTTTCCTATAGGCCCCAAGATCAGGAGGGCTTGATGGTGAATTCCAGAACAGGGCGGAATGGCAACCTGCAAACATTTTACATGATCCCTCTGTCCTGAGGTTACCCCCCTGCTTCCCGTGTTGCCTCTCGACAAAGCGGCCGTACGCACAGCATCCCCTGGCCAGCTGGCTTGGTGCCTTCATAAATGCTTTGCTTCCAGGTTGAGGTTGGCCACCATACAACTACCCAAGCGTGTTGAGTCCTTGACGCGCTGTAACCACCTGGACACAGCAGGTGAATTGCCGCACGACCTTCATTTTCCCAAAGGTAACAACCTGAGTTCTTAAACCGCGAAGAACCACGTTTACCAGCTCCTGCGTCATGTCTGTCATCCTTCTCTGAGCAGCCTTTCGGATGGGGAGGCACAGAAAGGGGATGCCGTGTTCAAGTCCCGTGCCCACCCCTGCCACGCTGGCTCCCAGGGCAGCACGGCTCCAGGACCACGCTGTCCCCCTGCGACTGTGCGGTCTTCCCGCTTTGTAACCCAACGCTTCTGGATCAATCCAACCTTTTGTCAGAGAGAAGAGCCTCAAGGATGACTAATTTCTTACAGGTGTCATTAAACAAGCGGCCAGGCAATGGGGAGAAACCCCCAAAGTGTTTCTGTGGCCACAGTAACAACTTTAGAAGTCCACTTTGAAGGCGTGAAGGAATCCCCATGGGAAGGTGCCTTCCTGATGCTACAGCCGCAGGAAAAGCCTGGTTATGAGTGGGGAGCTCTCGCCCTTGACAGTCAGACAAGCTCGAGACATAAATCCGTAGGAAACCAACCACAGCAAAGTTTCCCCAGCGAGGAGGCTGCCCTTACGCCCAAGCAGACGTTGTGTCATCCGCGTACTTTACCGGGACAGATGTTATATATTATTGGCTAGATTAGAGTCAACAATATTAAATGACGAATGAATCACCAGCTCCTTAGGTTCCTGCTGGAAGTGCTCTCAGTAATTTACATCTCCCCACTAACAACCAGCTCGTTAACAAACTTCAAAGGCCAGTGCCTGCCTTATCTCGTATTGCCATCAAACATATGCCTTATTCATTCCATTTCATGCTAATTTTAAATCCAAGTGTCAGACAATGCTTAGTGGAATGCCTTGGCGAATCCCAGTGCTTTGTGTCGACGCTCCTGTCCTTATCAGCTAAACCCAGGACCGTAAAAAAAGACAACCCCACCTCCCCCAAAACTCTTCTACCCAGCAGTTCCGTGGCGTTAGGCACTGAAATGGATGTGAAAGCACTGGGGAAGTGGGAGGACAACTTCGACCCTGTAGCGGTCGGACGGCGGTTTGCCGTTCTGTGGTTCCCTGAGTTAAGCCTTGGATGGATCTTAGCCTTAGCAGAATTTTTCCAGTTAACCTCTGTATGCCTGCGGGTGATTCACGCTCCCCTTGCGCTGGCTCTGTCGGCCTTGCTCCTCCACCACCCATTGCAGTGGCAGGTCTAACTTGCTGGAAGCTACCGTATCATTTCCAGTGGTTACCGAGCCACCAGCAGCTGGGTTTTTGTTTTGGCCTGGGTGTTTCTGTGGTCACCTATTGTCACGTTTCCCTCAGATAATAATCCATCGGAGCACAGAACAGGTTATGAACTTAAAACAATGGCTAAAAAACCCTCTTAGTCAATGCAAACGCAGCCAGTCCGGCAGCTCTTGCGCTCCTTCAACCCTAATGCAAAGCCCATCACCAACCCGTGCCGTCCAACTCTGTTATAAGCAAGAGCGGGGATGACTTGGGCACCCTTTGTTGTTGTTTATGTCGTGTCGCTAAGCCCGTCCACAAAGCAGTATTTATCCTTATTTGCTCCGGAGCCGGAGCGACGAGAGCCGAGCCCCGGGTTGCTTCGCTGTAGGGACGGTCTGACTCAATGCCACATCACGGGTGACTGTCCCGGCTCCGGCTTTGTTGGCCAGCGCAGCAAATCCCAGTTTCACCAAAGCACACGCTCAGCCTAGCAGCAAGCAATACGCTTGCCGGCGTCAATCTCCCAAGAATTAATTTTGCTCTCAGTTGCTGTATTTGAAAGAGTTTGCAAGTGGGCAGAAGATGCCCCAACGTTGTAGATTAAGAAACAAGTACGCTGAAGGAACGCCAACCAGCCTTGCTTTGTGCTTTCAGACACTAAGAGACTTCAGAAGACGTCTTTAGTATTTAAAATTTGAAGACCCACTAAAACATTGTGAGTTGCCAGGTGTCTGCAGGACTAAAATGCCCAGATTTAGGTTAAAAAAATAAATAATTAAAAAATTGTGGGGTTCTATTAGGTGGAAAGTTCATTTTAACAATCCCTTCCCCAGCTCTTTTGCATTAAGATGCGGACATTTGAGGTCTGGAGGATCCCTGTAACAGAGCCCGGACCCGCACGGCCCTCAGCCAGCCCCACGGCGTGGAGCGGGACGGCGGGGTTTGCCAGCAGCGGGCAGCTGGAGGCCAACGCTGCGGCACCTTCAGCACTGGGGGGGCCAATCGTCCTGCAGAATACTGTTGGTTTATCTCATCATTCCTTTTTGTCCTGCCCTTTGGGTCTTGGGAGAACATAGAATCATAGAATGGTTTGGGTGGGAAGGGACCCCTAGAGGTCCCCCAGCCCAACCCCCCTGCAGGAGCAGGGACACCTTGAACCACATCAGGTTGCTCACAGCCCCGTCCAACCTGGCCTGGAATGGTCCCAGGGATGGGGCCTCCACCCCCTCTCTGGGCAACCTGTTCCAGTGCCTCACCACCCTCATTGTAAAGAATTTCTTCCTTAGATCCAGTCTAAACCTCCCCTAGCTTAGTTTAAAGCCATCCCCCCTTGTCCTGTCCCAGCTGGCCCTACTATAAAGCTTGTCCCCCCCTTTCCTATGGGCCCCCTTTAAGCCCTGAGCGGCCGCACTCAGCTCTGCCCGCAGCCTCCTCTTCTCCAGGCTGAACACCCCCAACTCTCCCAGCCTGGCCTCACAGCAGAGGGGCTCCAGCCCTCGGAGCATTTTAGCAGCCCCTCGGATCATTTTAGTAGCCCTCCTCTGGCCCCGCTCCAACAGGTCCATGTCCTCCTTGTGCTGAGGGCTCCCGAGCTGGACGCAGGGCTCCAGGGGGGGTCTCCCCAGAGCAGAGCAGAGGGACAAAACATCCAAAGTTACATGAGAGCACAGCGCCTGGAAACCTCCGCTCCGCACCAGAGCTGGGGGCGGTGGAGGAGCCTGCGACACCAGACACATCGGTAGCCTCTCAAAAACCCAAAGCCCGCAGGAACCGTGAACCCAAAGCACCACAAAAGCATCACTAAACCAGATTTTCCCTCCCGCAGCTCGCAGCAGCCGCGCCATTGCCACCGCTGTCCAGGCGGGACGATGCTCTGGAGCGGCAGCTCCGGCACGGAGCCCGGGTCCGTCCCAGCAGAGCCGTGCGGGGGACAGGGCTGCGGGAGCCCACGCACCCCGAGCCGTGAGCCCTCCCACGCTCCTGGCACGTCGCGCCGCTGCTCTCTGTGCTTGTTCATCGATGCCAAAGCAGCAGGGACAGCTCAGTTTCTGCCTAAAAGGACATGGGGTTTTTTATTTTTTTTCCCCAGCGACCCTGGGACACGCCAGGCTCGCAGGAATCGACCCCGCCGCTGCCTTCCAGCTTAGCCCCGAGTGCTCCGACACGCCAGGCTCACCGGGCACGGGGATTATTCGCCCCAGGCTGGGTCTCGCTGCCGCCCCCCGGGTATCGGCTGGCATTGCTCGGGCGTTTGCGGAGAAGCAGAGCGCTTTCCCTTGCTCGTGCGAGCCCTCCCACCCAGCACCCCCTTCCCCCCGGGGCGAGGGTGCCCATCACGCGGCGGTGCGGCGCGGTTGGCGTTCGATCACGCGACGCCGCGGAGGCGCAGCGCGAACCGGCTCTCTCGCAGGGAGAAACCTGACGGACCGGGATGATATCTGTGCAACGCGCGGAAGCGAGGAGCTATGGCAACTCTCGGGCTGAGAATGAATAAACAGTAATTATGCCTATGCAATAAAATCATCCTCATTAGCTAAAGATGAGCGCAGAGGAAAATCAGACCCAGCCGTCATCCCAACCCAGCGCGTCCAGCTCTAAATCTGAATTTTCTGCTTTAAGCCCTAGCATTACCCCCGCTCTCCGCGGCACGTCTGGTGCGACGGGCTGCAAACACCCACCGTGTACACGCCAGGACGGAGTTCCATCAAGAGCGCAGGTGATTTGGGCCTATAATTAAACTCCAGGGACAAATAATAGCGTTTATGAGTCAAATTCACCCGAGGGCAACCACAACAAAATGCTGCTCGGCTGAGTCATCGGGAAAATTGGCAGGCGGGTTGGATCGTCTTCCAAACCCGGAGCCCTTGCGTTTCCTCCTCCAGCACGCCTCGAGTGCTCGGGGCTGATGGAGGCGACCTGCCTGCCAGGATCCGCGGATACGCCGGAGCACACGCGCGCTCCGGCGCCTCGCGAGCCGCTGGGCCGGGCAGCGGGAAGGAGCAAGGCTGCCCTCGGCTCGCGGGGGGTCCCGGCTCAGCGTCCCCACGGGGGGCGGGGGGGGACACACCTGCAGATCTGGTTGTCCCTGGGAAGCCAAAGAGCCTGCTGCAACCCGGGCAGGGCGCCGTCTGCTCGCCCATGCTCCAGGACAGGCTTAAAAGATGATGGAGCATCATAGAATCATCGAATGTTTTGGGTGGGAAGGGACCCCCAGAGGTCCCCCAGCCCAACCCCCCTGCAGGAGCAGGGACACCTTGAACCACATCAGGTTGCTCACAGCCCCGTCCAACCTGGTCTTGAATGTTCCCAGGGATGGGGCCTAATTTTCTATTTATTTTTTTTTTTTAAAAAAAAACAATAAAAATAAAAAAACATAGTGTTCAGGAAAAGACACCAGAGCTCCCCCAGCACCATCCGTCCCTCCAGCCCCACATCAATAAAATAAAGACAAAACCAAGGAGAAAAAAAACCAAACCCAAACAGTAGAAAGCAGAAAAACCCTTCCCCGGTTGCCCCAGCCCTTAATCCTGGAGATATGGATTCGTGTATTAAACAGTTTGCGAGATGATTATGTAAGTGAAATCTCTGCAAATCTTTTTAAAAAATAAAAAACAACAAAAAAACCCCCCCCACCGAACTGATTACTTCCCCACTCTCCCGCCGGCTAACCTTCGGCAGATTTAACAGATAACCGCAAACGGAGGCCAAATAAATTGCTTAAAGTTTCGCTGCCCTCCCAGTCTCCCTTGGCTGATTTAGGAGCAGCTCTGCCGCCGGGCGACTGGGGGCTGCCGACAGATGCACGCCGGAGCCCGAGCCGCCGGCAAAGCCCCGTGTGCCCATGTTTTAAGAACCATCTGCTGCAATTTAAGATATCAGGAGGCGCGTCGAGACGCCGGGGCAGCTGGGAGCAGATCAGCACGGGCGAAAGCAGAAAACCTGCGCTGGGGGCTCTGGCTGAGAAATAAAAACCTTTCCCTGGGCACGTCCTGAGCTGCTGGGCATGGGGAGCTGCCCCCCTACGGAAACCCACCCCTCCCACCGAGGGCCAGCAGCAGCCACCGCCAGTTGCCCACCGCCACCCCGACGGCAAGCGCGGGGGCCGCTGCCACGCGCAGGCACATCCCATGCATCCTTACTGGGACCAGAATGGGGTCAACCTCCCCCCCCCCCAGCCTAGCTCTGGCGACCCGCTCGCTTCACCCAGTGCTCCCCCAGCAGCTGCTGGAGGACTTGCGGTTGATAGAATCATTTGAGGAGGTGGTGTCGCTGGAAGAGCGGAATAGAGGTAGGCGAAAAGCGGTCCCTCATTAATAGCAAATAATGCTTCTGCATTATTACTGCATCGAAATTAGTCTCACCCCTGTCATTACAGCACTCTCACTGCTCTGCGAAGGCGGTACCGCTCCGCGGCTGCTGATGGATAAGGAACGAAGCCATTCATCTCGAGCGGGGTGCGGGTCCGTTGGGCAAACGCCTCGGCGAGCTTCAGCCACCCAAACGCCGGGCAAAGCCTCGGCGGCGCCAGCCCGCCTGCCCACGGCCACGCTCTGCCCACCCACCCCCCCTCATTTCAGCCGTTCCTGGTGCACCTCAAGCTTCCAGACCCGTGTTTCCATTCAATGGGGAGAGGGTGCTCCGGCACATCGCACCGGGTCTCCCCGGGGAGGCGAGCAAAGGACCCCACGAACCCCCTGCCTCCGTTTCCACAACCCTGCCCTCTCCCACGACACCATCGTTGTCCCACACAGCTCAAATCTAGTCAGCACAAAACTAAGCTCTGTCCTTCTCCTTTTGAATCCTCCAAGGAGAAAGCAAGGTTTCGTTGGGGAGCGACGAGGGGAGAGGTTTCAGGGGGAAACTGCTCGTCCTCCCTGAGGAGGAGGAATCCTCCAGGGAAGGAAGACCTTAACTCAACGTGTCCAACTGGAAAGGGAAGGGGGGGATCCTGCCGTCCCTCTGTGCCTTCACCCAAAGCTCTGTGCAGGACGTGATAAGCCATAGGCAGAGCTGAAGGGGCCCGTGCCACCCTACAGGCGAGGCTGGAGCTGCCCTGGTCCTTGCTGGGGAAACACTTGCAGAAATCGGCTCGATGCGAGGATGCCCCATGGACCTGGCGTGGACTGGGCTGGAGCCAGGTCTGCGGCTGGGAGCCACCAGCTTTGCCCCCCTTCCCATTACAGCCCCAGCACATTCCCACCGGTGCACGGTGACCAGAGACCCTTGGCCACCTCCGTCTTCACCATGGGCTTTGAGGCCGCTGAGCAGCGCCGCGATCCCCCTTCCCGGCACGAGATGACCCCCCCTTACCTGGCATCGTCGTCGCGGGCTATAAGAAGGCGCATGTGGCTGGTGGCTGATGCCGTCCTCAGGATGTCCACGGCCCTGCGAGACGAGGATGGGAATGTGTCAACGCCAGCTCACAGCGACGCTCCACCGAGCTCGCCCGGCCACGCGTTCAAAGCTCACGGCAAACTGGGCATAAACCCATGGCCTGGGCAAACCCCACCAGCAGGCAAGTGACTTTTTTTGGCTGGACACCTGTGGAGCAGCCCCATGCCCTGGCAGGAGGGCCGGAGGGCAGCCAAGTCGCAGCCTGTTTTTCCCCCTTCTGTGCTAAATTAGAAGTCCCTGGTAACAAAGCAGACCCAGAAGATGCACGTGGCAGTGAGCCGATGCCTCCCAGCACATCTCCTCCCTCGGGAAGTTTCCATCTTGGGGACGACCACTTTCTGGTTCAAAATAGACGCGTCCCCATGGGAGTCAGGGCAGCGTGCTGGGGGCTGGAGATGGCCTCCCTGCGGCTGCGGAGATGTCCTCGGGGACCTCCTCCATCAAACCCAGCCACTCTGGGGGTTTGGGAGCAGGAGGAGCTGCTCTGCTGCTTCCCAAGCATCCATCCAGCCTCGGCATGCCATGCAGACATGCCAGGCAGCAGCGGGCTAGCACCACGTTTAATGGAAAAGGGGCACCCCAAAAATATGGTGCTCCTCTGGAACAGTTAATTATGGTCTTGGGAGGGAGATGAGGGGCTGGGTTGCAGGTCCAGAGGGAATCCCCATCCCTGGGGGTATTTAAAAGAAGGGTAGCACAGAATCACACAGAATGGCAAGGGTTGGAAGGGACCTCGGGAGATCACCCAGTCCAACCCCCCTGCTCAAGCAGGCTCTCCTAGAGCATGTTACACAGGACAGCGTCCAGGCGGGGGTTGAATATCTCCAGAGAAGGAGACTCCACAGCCCCCCTGGGCAGCCTGGGCCAGTGCTCGGGCACCCTCACAGTCAAGAAGTTCTTCCTCACATTCAACTGGAACCTCTTCTGCTTCAGGTTGTGCCCATGGCCCCTTGTCCTGGCGCTGGGCACCACTGGGAAGAGTCTGGCTCTGTCCTCGTGACCACCCACCCTTGAGATATTTGTAGGTGTTGATGAGGTCCCCTCTCAGCCTTCTCTTCTCCAGGCTGAACAAGCCCAGCTCCCTCAGCCTTTCCTCCTAGGGGAGATGCTCCAGTCCCTTTAGCATCCTAGTTGCTCTCCTCTGGACTCTTTCTAGGAGTTCCTCATCTAGGGTAGATGAGGTGCTTAGGGACAGGGTTTAGTGGTGGGATGGCAGGGTTAGGGGAACGGTTGGACTTGATGATCTCGAAGGTCTTTTCCAACCTAAACAATTCTATGATTCTAATCCCCCGCGCTGAGCAGCGCTGCTGGGCTTGGGCATGGGCTAATCTGTGCTGGGGGCTGTGGGACTTGCTGGGAAGCTGTGGCAGATGGAGTGGGGATGCCAGGAGCTGTAAAAAACCAGCATTTGGGGGAAACGTCTGAATATCTCACAAATAGTTTGGGTTTATCGGCTCATTTTTTATCTAGAAACTTTTTGCTTGATGATTCCCAAGCTGGCTGTGAGGAACAGCGCTGGCTGCATCAGGGCACCCAGCCATGCCCCGGTGTCCTCTGTGCAACCCGCACCCTAAACCGCCTCGTGGAATTATACAAAAGCAACAGGAATGCAAAATTTCAGTTCGGATATGGTACCTCTCGCTTGTAACCCCAATTAAGGAGTCTCCATTGACCTCCAGGATCTGGTCTCCTGGCTGCAGGCGCCCTAGAAAAGAAAACTAATGGATAGAAACTGCAGACAACACAGCTTCAAGGGACTGGGAGGGGTTGGGCAGTTCCTCCCTTCGCCCAGAGACAGGATGAAGGGTGCACAGGTTGGTCCTGAGATGCACATCCAACCTGTTTGTCAAGACGTCGGTCGATGAAGGCTCCGCAGCCTCCCTGACCACCCCGTGCCAGTGTCGCGGCACTTCCTCCGCTGCGGGAAGTCGCGAAAGTAAATAGCAAAAAATGTAATAAAGCTTTTACTTAATTCAGTCTGAGGCCAGGTGGAAAACCACAAGCGGCACCTTCACCCGTCCTGGGTTTATTTTTCTTTCTTAGATGGAAAAATGATGTTGTAACATTTGGGGGGGGTGGAAAAAAAATCTTTCTGGCTGAAGTTCTGACAGGTGATCTCTGCAGAGCCCTGCCGAACACCTCCTTATCTGAGGAGGTATATTTTATAAAATAAATACACTGGATTCGGGCTTTTCTCAGCCTTTGTGGTACCCCGCACCGTGTTTAACTCACCATCGGCGTAAGCGACTCCCCCCGGAAGGATCCTCTTGACGTAAACGCCGTATTCTTCTCCAGTCAGTTCCTTGATGCCACCAATGACCTTAATGCCTGGAGGAAAAGAAGCGCCCGTGGCACAAAGGCAGAAGAATCGTGGTGTCCATGGATCGCCTCGGAGGGACGCAGCCTCCGGCACAGCGCCCAGGCACCCCGGCACCGCCCGATGCCCCTTTTAAAAACCCTTTGTGGGGAGCCCCATGTATCCCCTGCACTACACACGCAGTAGCAGGATGCGGCCGCTGGCACAACACAAAGGCTAAAGGCGTCTGAGCACCAGCTCGGAGCTACAGCCATGGGATGGAGCTTCTGAGAAAGGCACGGGCAAGGAGCGGGCACCTTCCCCAACCCAGCTTCATAGAATCATGGAACGGTTTGGGCTGGCAGGGACCTTTTGAGGCCACCCAGTCCAACCCCCTGCAGGGAGCAGGGACATCTTCACCCAGACCAGGTTGCTCACAGCCCTGTCCAGCCTGACCTTGGATGTTCCCAGGGATGGGGCATCTCCCACCTCTCTGGGCAACCCCTGCCAGTGCCTCACCATCCTCAGAACAAAAAATCCCTTCCTTATATCCAGCCTGAATCTCCCCTCTTTCAGTTTAAAACCATCACCCCTTGTCCTGTCGCTATGGCCCTGCTAAAAAGTCTGTCCCCACCTTTCTCCCCAGCCCCTTTAAGCCCTGCAAGGCCGCAGTCAGGTCTCCCCACAGCCTTCTCTTCTCCAGGCTGAACCACCCCAACTCTCCCAGCCTGTCCCCATCGCAGAGGGGTTCCACCCTCGGATCATTTTTGGGGCCTCCCCTGGCCCTGCTCCAGCAAGTCCAAGTTCACCACTGATGGGAAAGGATCCGATCCCACTGCGGATGCCTCAGCCGGTGCTCATGTCTCTGGTAAGACACTTGTCATAGGTAACATCACTGGGGACAAGGTTTTTCCCCAGGAGACCCCCTTCGAGGTGCAACACCCGCACAAGCCCCAGGTCCAGTGCAGTGGTGAGGACACCCCCGCTGCAAGCTTGCCTGCCCACCGGGCTCCAGCAGCATCCCCACCGCCGCCTCGGAACCTGCCACCCACGGCAGAGCTGCACATCGGGAGCCACCCCAGGAGCAGCCGCTTTCCATCAGTGTTTGGACCCAAGAGGAGCAGCCCAGAGGCAGGAGCCAGGGTGTAGAGATGACCTTTGGTGTGGCCCTGAACCCCCCCGTGGTGGCCTGGGTGCCCTGGGTGCCCTTGGCAAAGGGCTGGTGCTCCGCACGGCCACCTCTCCAGCCATGGGACCTGTCCCTGCCGGCCTGCGTAAGCTGGCTGGCAGGAAAAGGCCCAAGAGACTTATTTATCCAAGGCTCATTAAGTCCTGCTTCAAAGATCCAGGCTGCGGACAGAAGGATTAAAAAGCCTGGCTTTAATTAACAAATCTCCCCGGAGAGCTGCTGGTCAGGCATTTTGCTGCCCTGGCCAGGAGGGCACGCGGAGGACAGGCAGCACCGCAGGGAGGGCACTGCCTTCATCTTCTGGCTGCTGCTGCCCTGGGCTGGTGAGCTGCTCCGAGCCCCGGCGGGGTCCTGGGGTGCACGAGGTGACCCCGTGCGAGAAACACCTCCCTCCGGGGAGCAGAGCACCGCTGCTTCCCAAATCACCCTTTCTGAAACGAGCAGGAGGGAAGAGGAAGGGCCCTGGGTGGGGATTCCTTGGGACAACAGCACTGTCACCATCCCTGGTTCCCTTCCCTTTATCACCCTTGAGAGCCCTCACAGTTTCCAGCTGCCCCTAAGGAAAGACCTTGCCTCTCAAGTCACCTTACGTTAAAATTGTGATTAAAACCAGAGTTACCACAATTTTTCATTCCCTTCCCATATGCACCAATTGCTGCCTCTCCCAGGCACAAAACCCCAGCCCCATCCAAGTGCTGGAGTTATTCCCAGGGCTCGATGCCCATACACCCCCCGGGTGTCCGGCAGGAGCCGTTGTACCCATGGCAGGGGGAGCTCATGGCAGAACACCTCGGAAAAGGCACCAACGTTCTTCTCAATTGCGTTTTTTTTTAAAGGAATTGACTAAAATTTGAAGTCTTGCCCAAAAGAGCTATCTCTGAGCGGCACGAGCCTCGCCCAAGCGGGAAAGGAATGTGGCAGCCCCAAAGTCCGCCAACAGAAGGAGAAACCTGCTCGTCACCGGGGATGCTCAGCTGGGAAAGCTTCTCAGCTCCTGCCCAGGCTCGGGTGGCTGCCGGTGGCCTTTGGTGGCAGAGCCCCTGGGGAGCAGGCTGGCGCTTGGGATGGGGCTGGGAAAGCCCTGGAATGAGGGGGTCCTGCAGAGGCAGAGCCTCGTCGGTTCCCCTGGACAGAGAGGACACTGGAAGTCCATCTTAAGCCAAGGTGATGACTCCAGAAGTCATCATATGTCTTTCTTCACACCGGAATATGAAGCGATTAGGAATGGTAAAGCACATTTAGACAAATTGCGGAAAAATCTGCGTCTCAGAGGAGGCTGCGGCATCACCCAGCAGCCCAAGGGGACCTGCTTGTGACCGGCTCCTCGGCCAAGGTATCGAGTCAATAATGACTCATTTCCCTTTTGTGTCCACAAATCAATTGTAATAATGGCTTAATATAGCTGAAGTATCTACAAATCCTCCTTTATCCCCAACGATGTCAGGAGAAAATCCGATCTCGTTATTAAAATCGGTGATTACTCACAGTATTGCTCCTGGACACGCTCAAACTTCGACGGAGGGGGAGGAAAAACCCCCTGGCTTTTAACTCCCTTCTTGGCAAAGCAGCCGGGTGCTGTCAGCTCTGCCCGCGCTGCCCTCCCACCCGTTGCACCCATTGCCTTGCCATGGAGTCCCCACCAGGGTGAGGAGGAAGAGGAGGAGGAAGAGGAGGAAGGGCTTACCCCTGCTACAAGGCTGGGACCAAGCCATGGGACAGCCTGGGACTGATTGCACCCAACCCAAATCATCCAAGATTGTGGTAGAAGCATTTCTAGGAGCCTTCGTGTTTATTATAAACACTTATATTTCACTCGATTTTATATTTGGGACCCAGCGTAGGTAAATAATGGCTCTTTATTATCACAGCATCGAAGGCCCGGTATAATGCTCATTAAGTCATACTTAGGGCCAGATAATCTAGCCTATTTTGGATCTCTCTCTTTAATCTTTCCTTTCTGGCAAAGGTCCTGGAACCGGTGCCCGTGCCCCCAGTATTTTCTCTTTTGCAGAATAACTGTTTATGGGGAAATTCCCGGTGGGCGTTCGGATCAGCCCGGCCAAGGTGGTGTTTCCTTGAGATGCTCAGTGATCCTACAGATTTCTTCCAGACCCTCGAGCTTCTCTGGCACATCTAATCCCGCTCCCACTAATGCCAGTGTCGCAGTTCTCAACTTCTCAGGCTATAATCTCACCTGCTCCCGGCTCCCTGTACCCCAGGTCAGGGGGTGTCCTGGCTAATCTGGTTGTTTGGCCCAACTGTAATCATCTCCGGCACATCCCGACCCCACCGGCCGCGCTCCCGGCGGTCCGCCCGGCGGGAGGCCGCCCGCTTTGCGCCTAAGCTAGCAATGTTCAATTACATTTCCCTTAATCCCTCTGTTGATCTTGCAGCCCCGGCCAGCTTTTTCCGTCTGGAAGAAGGGACAGATTGGAGGTGAATCACTCCCTGCCCTGTCCTAAGAAGATGAAGGTCAAGATAATGGGATCGCAGTGTTTCTGAGAAACGCTTCTTAAGCAGCACTTCCCTTTGATGGCTATTCTTTAATTCAACCTTCGGGTTTTGGGAGCTGCCAGGTAACCCCTTTGAACTTCTGCCGAGGTTCACGTGTGGGCGTCCACCTCAAGCCACAGAGCAACAGACCCGGGGCCAAACGCTGACCTGCCGCACCGGCGCTGAGCGGGCTGGTGCTGCCCTGAGGAAACGCTACCAGAATAACACCTGCATCCCAGCATACAAAACTCATGGAGATGCCTTTTTCCCCCCCCAAAAAACCCCCCATACTCTGAGCAGCTACACCTATGGCAGACATGGGGCTCCCGCAAGCACCGCTTGGTCCCCAGCAGAGAGGGATGACTTCTGGAGGATGACCGCTCATCTGGGGTGTTTCAAGCCCCATGGGAGGAGATGAAGAAAGCCAATGATGGCATTAGAAAATCCACATCATTCCCACAGCACATCTCAAGACCCTGTAAAGTGTCTGCAAGGCCCTGCCGAGACCCTCTGACCACAGCCTGGGGGAGAGGAGGAGTAACTGGGACCCAGCGAAGTGGCTCGCCGTTGGCCTGTGCCCCTTTTCCAGAGGTCAGCGGCAGCCCGGCCAGGCTGTTCTGGGCCTCCTCCTTTAACGAGCTAATCCAACCCAACAGCTAAAATCCCATCAACGCAACCCAATCCACCTCTGGAGATTAAAATATCATATTCACCGAGCAAAGACTCCCGTGAGCATCGTGAAGAGAAGACCTGGAGAAGCCTTTTCCTCCGCGGCAGAAAGCCCCGCTACCCAAAAGGTGGAAAGAGCCACTAATGAATCTATAATTAATCACGGGTCTCAGGAACCTGGCCCGAGTTTCTCTGGGGCGTTTGACTTGGCAGGAGGGGTCCCCAGGGACCTCACCAAGGGGTCCCACCACTGCTCTGCGGGATGAGGGGCTGCACTCGCCATTAAGAATGATGGAGGAGACAGCGTGGTGGACCCCGGGAAATCCTGACGCAGTTTTTAATGAAGCCCATGAAAGGGCACGGGTATTTACGCCGCTGGACAGGCAGCGGTGGGATGGGATGCTCTACTGCATCCTTTCAGGCTGAGCTTCGAGAACCCGCGGCTATTTCTCACGTTCTGACGGATGTGACCATCTCTTCACCCTTCTCTTCTGCGCTTTGATGTTCAGAGCGCGGAGGAAGGCCGTCTGACTCGCTCGGCGTTCATACCCTTACCCGTGGGCCAAACTTTCCCAAACCAGCTCATACAGCCTGGTCCCCAGCAGAGCCGCAACGCCCCGCGTCGCCCGTCGGGGTGGCGTCCCGGGCGCCCTGCCTGCAGCGGGGCAGGGAGCTGGGAAGCGCTTGGGATTTTATTAATTTTTTTTTAATTATTATTATTTTTTTTAATTTGTAATTTCAATTAATTCAGTAGAAAATTCTGAAAAGCCTTTCCGCCCCCCCCCTTCCTGCTCAGGGGAGGGGCTCTGGCCCCAGGCTCCTGCAAGGCTCTCAGCACAGCGGCTGCTCCCCATCGGCGGGGAATTAATCGGGATTTTGACCTTATTTGAACCTCCCGGCTGCAAAAGGTGCTATCGGGTGCTCGGCACGGGCAGGCACAAGAACCAGCGTTTTTGCGAGCTATCGAACTTCACGCAGGGAGGCGCGTCGCAAGATGGGTGCTAGGGATGGGGACGGGGGGGGGGGATGTTCGAACCCCCCCAGCCCACCCTGGTGCCCCTGGCAGAGCTCGGTACTCACCCAGCCCGTTTGCGCAGTCGTAGAAATCAAAGCAGTGCACGGTTCGATCCATCCCGTAGGGTCCCATGAGCGTCCTTGGGAGAGAGAAGAGGAGCAGCTTGCTTTCACCCGCTAAAACAAATAAATAAACGCACAGGCACCCCGACCCACGCCAGCACGTCCTTCCCACCACCCCGGACATCGCCCCCGGAACGACGCGGACCTGCAGGTCGAGGGATGCAGCCCCGCATATTAAGCCCACGTTGGCAAAAAGCAAACCCCCTCCCGCCTCCCCCCCCCCAAGTTTATAGAGATAAATGAGAGAATATGCGCGGGGCTGGACATCATCCTCCCCACCCAGCAAAGCTGCTGGACCTGTCTGTGCTTCATTACCCCAGATTAGCGGGGCTGGACAGCTGTCCCGCTCCCGGGAAATGAGATCAGAGCTCGGACCAATGTTCCGGGAATAAACCAGTTTCACAAATACAGCCAGCCGGTAAATGAAGACAGCCGGGCACGATCTGCTCCCGGGGTTTTGTAACGCAGGCAGTCTCCATCCCCCTGGCAGGGGGTCTGGAAAAGGAGGGGGGGGGGGGATGCATGACCTGCTGAGCCCTTGGAGCCCCGGCCTCGCCAGGTTGAGGGTGGCAGCTTCTCATCGCCAGCCAAAGCGGGTGCAAGAGCATCGCACGCCCAAGTCCCCCCCCGTGCCAAATAACTCTGCCAACTGCCCCACATCCCCTCCCAAACGCCCTCTGGCAAGGCGGGCGTCCCAAATAAGGGACACCCAAAGCTCCGCTCTGCCCTTGCTGGGCACCCCAGACTCCAAGCCTGGGACCACCGGTGCTTCTCCTCCTTGGGTGGCCCGTGGTGGTCACCCCCACGAGGATGGGTGGACCTTGACCTGACAAACCCAGAGCCGGGTGGGAAACCAGGGGTGAGGGGCCCCCAGAATCCTGGGAAGCGGAGTGTTTAAGTCACAAGAGAAATCAATATTGGATCCCAACTCTGGATACAGCTGAGGAGGGCCAACGCCATGGAGCAACAGGCTCCTCCGAGTCCAGCGGGATGCAGGAGAGGAATAAACCTTCTCTTTGCAGCCATCCAAAACACCTCTCAAAATATCGAGCTATCTGCAAAGCCGGTAACGTGAACCTCTAAGACTCGGACTGGAAGCTTTTTCTCCTCATTAAAAATCCTCCCTCTTGATATTCCTGCAATATTTCATGTATTCAAGAGACCGGACCGGCCACATCTGGCTGTCAGAAAACGGAGCCTGAAGGCATCCCAGGGAGCCGGAGCTGCCCTGGGCCCAGCCTGGTTCCATTCACCATCCCGAATTTTCCGAGTATTTTGAGTAAATCGCCGAGGAAACTCCACCGCGAGTAAACAGGAATCGCTCGAACCGGGCTGAAACGCGACAGAAGGACGGGGGGGGGGTCGGCCGAGCAGACGCCCGCGTGACACGATCAACTTCCACCCCCGGTTCGATGCGCGGGTGTCGGAGCAGAAGGGAGCTTTGCTAATGCCAGAGACGCAAGGAACCCAACGACCGGCCCTCGTGATGGTGTCCTCAGCTCTTTCTGCTGTGCACGAGCCATCTCTACCGCCAAACCCTGGTCCTGGAGAAGCCCCAGCAGGCAACCCTTGGCTAGAGGTGGCCACCAGGCCCCCCCAGGGTTGCCCCATGCCCCCTCCCCAATTCCTGCCCCGGTTGCAGGGGTGTTACCTGCTGATGATGATGGCTCCCTTGTAAAGGACGGAGACGGCGGGCATCTTGCTGGCGGCGGCAGCCCAGCCCTGCCGGGCGCCAGCCACTCTGATTTGGCAGGAATCCGTTAAAGCGATGGGGGGGGAAAAAAAAAAAAAGAAAAAAAAAAAGAAAAAAAAGGCAAGGGGGAGGTCGGAGGGGATCACGTGGTCTCCCCATATGCATGTTAATTCCACCCAACATTAACACAGATCAGCTAAAAACATCTCCAACTTTAGATTAAAGCTTACGCAAGCCAAAGCCAACGTGGCCCATGGCAAGCGCCTTCCCGAACAAGCGGGGAGGGAGCTCCTCCAGCCCCCCCAGCGGGGCCGGCACGCTCGGCATCGGCACAACGGGGCAATTATTCGGCTGCACCCTCTCGCGTGGCTTTGGGAACGGCCCCGCCAGGGATGAAGGGCGGCGTTCGGCGCAGGACATGTGTGCTCGCCATCCCGAAAGGCTTAAAATCCGTGGCAAAGCTCTGGAAGTAATAACAGACTGCAGCACTTAGGGGGTTGGGTTTTTTTTTTTTTTTTTTCTTTTAGCATCTTTTCCAGCCCACGGCATTTCCTTCTTAATATAAAGCAAGGTCAGCTGTCCCACTCTCTGTTGGGAGGTCAGAAGCACGATTTGCCTTTCAACAGCCTCCTCCACCCCATCTCACCGCACATCACCCGGCCCGAGGCGCAGCGTGACCCCTGTTTCGTGGGATGTGGGGATGGAGCCATGACACAGGATTGTCCAAGGGTGGCCTGTGAGTGGGGATGGAGCTGGAACAAGCCACCTCGGGGCTCAGCAGGAGCAGGGCCATCATCTTGGGTGGGCATGGTGTGAAATGAAGACAAATTCCCAGGAAACACGCTCCCCTGGCGCTGCCGGCAGTGGGGCGACACAGGTCCTGCACCCCCACCAGCCCTGGGGCCACCTCAGGCCTCAGGTGAGCTCTTGGCCCCGGCTCCACCGACGCTGCCTGTTTGGGCTGTCCCCACAGCATCTCTGCAGGTTCCAGGCCAGACCCCGTTAGTGGCACCGCACCTCATTCGCTGAGCATCAGCACCCATCAGCCCAGCCGGGGATCAGATTCGGACGCCCTTGCTCAGGATGGCCAAACTCTTTGCCAAACATTTCCTTGATGAACCTGATGCTGTTCGATGTCACTTTTCCCATGCACAAAGAACTAATGTTATGAGCAAGAGCTTCCCCAATGGCCATGGGAAGCCTTGCTGGGCAAGTTCAAGGTGCTTCATAATCCCAGAATCCCAGCATGGCCGGGGTTGGAAGGGACCTCAGGAGCTCCCCCAGTGCCACCCCCCTGCCCAAGCAGGCTCACCCAGAGCAGGGGGCACAGGACAGCGGCCAGGCGGGGGTTGAAGATCTCCAGAGAAGGAGACTCCACAGCCCCCCTGGGCAGCCTGGGCCAGGGCACCCTCAACAATGCAAAAAGTTTTCCTGCATTTTTAATTGCTTTTTTTAAAGCAACTTCCATTTGGGAGCATAAAGATGAAACACCTGAGTAGAGTAGACCTTTAGGTGGCCAAAAACTCTCCTAAAAAATTAATTAATTTAGCTGCAAGTTCAAAATTTGGGTAAATAACACCAACCGGACATCAGGCGCATCTGGCGATACATTACACGCATCCCACCAAAGCAAGGCTTGCCCGGCACCCGGCCCACGTTGGCACGAAGGCTTTTGCCAAACCAGACAAGGATGATGGGGGGACTGGAGCATCTCCCCTAGGAGGAAAGGCTGAGGGAGCTGGGCTTGTTCAGCCTGGAGAAGAGAAGGCTGAGAGGGGACCTCATCAGCACCTACAAATATCTCAAGGGTGGGGGTCACAAGGATGGAGCCAGACTCTTCCCAGTGGTGCCCAGCACCAGGACAAGGGGCAATGGGCACAAACTGAAGCAGAAGAGGTTCCAGCTGAATGGGAGGAAGAACTTCTTGACTGTGAGGGTGCCCGAGCCCTGGCTAGGAAAGGGAGAAGACCCAGCTACAGGGACAGGCGTGTTGGTGAGCATGAGAAGAGAAGCGAAGAGGCACATCCCTGGCAGAAACACAGGGCAAAATGGGAAAGCCAAGGGAAAGGGCAGTTACCAGGACTCTGTGCTCTCAGCCCTGCCAGCGAGCCAGGAGGGGTTTGCCCCACACCAGCCAGGCAGTCGGGGCAGCCCCGCTTGGCCGCCCTCGGTGCGGGGAGCCGCCGAGCCCAGACACGGCCACGACGCCGGGGGGATGCCCAGCCCGGCCAGGTCACGCAGCAACCATCCCCGACCACATTGGGTGATTCGGCCAGGACCAAATCACCCCCTGGAGGTGGCAGCTCCAGGCAGGACCCTGAGGTTGGCAAAGCAGAAGGATGCCAGAGCTGGGGACGGGCGCGTTGTGCCGACGGCAGCATCGCCCGCAGGGAGCAGGGCTTAGCAGAAGAACAGGGTCTGAGCAGGTTTGCATGGGTGGGAATTAGAGGTGGGCAGCCATCCCGCGGCAGCAGCGAGGTCCAACCAAGGGCTTTCAGCTCTGGAAAGCGGCACTAAAAAGTTTTGAGGTGGGCGGGTGCAGCCCTTGGCAGGGCACCGCGTTATGGTCCCTGCCCACATCCCACCGAGCCGCCGTGGGACAGAGGGCTGCCCAGGTAGCACCGGGCGCTCGCTTAAGAACAGCCCAAAGTTTGCTTCATGACCAGACAAAATTAGTCTAGGCTAAGGCGGCACTTGCATCTGATTAGAAAAGAGAAGATCACAGAATCGCTTTGGTTGGAAAAGCCCTTTAAGATCATCGAGTCCAACCGTTCCCCTACCCCTGCCATCCCACCACTAAACCCTGGCCCTCAGCACTTCATCCATCCTTCTTTTAAATCCCTCCAGGGATGAGGACTCGACCACCTCCCTGGGCAGCCCATTCCAGAGCCTGACAGCCCTTTCAGTGAAGAAGTTTTTCCTTACAGGACCAGCTACAAAGTGTTGATAATAAATCAAACAAAATAAATGGGTTACTGGGGCGCTGGGAGGCGATGGCACGCTGTCCGCAGTCACGGTGCGGCCCACTTCGGTCTCCTAACTGTGACCCACGGAGCTGCTTCAGATGAGCTTGTAGGACCAGGGAGGTTCACAGACACATCTGAACGGGAGAGGGAACGACAAAACCATGCTGCTGAGGTTATTGGTGGAGAAAGCAGGTAGGTACTCCGGGGAGCACCCAGGGAGCGGCCATGCGCCCCCCATGGTGCCATCTGCCCCAGCCCCAGGCACCAGCAGCTCCCCGGGCACTCTGCAGGTGGAGGGGTGGCAGCAGATGATGGGGTGCTGCCACCCCAGCAGGGTGACGCTGCTCCCCCGAGCCCGGGGGCCTGCCTCTTCCCAGTGACACCAGTCATGGCGAAAGCTCATCCCCACGAGCCCGGGTGGCAGCGGTCACACATCGATGTCTCCGCACCCTACGGGCACCTTCCTCCTTCCGATGGCCGTGCAGACCTTGGTGCTCCTTCATCCTCTTCCTCTGGGGCAAAGAAGGGGATCCCAGGGGACTGGAGGTGCTGCCCAGGGGCAGCTACTGCTTCCCACCGCCGCCCGCGTGGTTGCTCGCCCATCCCCTCCTCCGCGAGGTGGACGGCCAGCGCCGGGCATTGTCACACGCCTCATCTCTGCAGCGTCCTTTCCTTGCCAAGGGGCCATCGCTCCCCTACGCCACCCCTCGCTGACCCAGTTCCACCTCCAGCAGCCAAGCACAGGTCTCCTCTGGCCACGGAGGTCAGAAGGTGGCTCCCAGGGAGCATTTCATCTCCCCAGTCCTTGCGTTGGTGGGTCAGCCCTGCCTGAGCCAAAGCCGGCTTGGTAGTGTGAAACCTCCTCACCTCTCCATCTTTAAAGCCAAGGCAGCTTTCCAGCGCTTGCTCCCTCCCTCTGTTGCGGGAAGATGTCCCCACCCTGGGCTGGATGCATCTGCTCACCCTTCAGGGAGGAAGACCCCTTCTCCCAGTGCATCTGCCCCACCAGCCAGCACCACCCAGCCACCAAGACCGCGGGCAGGTGGAGATGCTGCCTCTCACCGCTGGCCAGGCTCTTCCATCCTTCGACCCTTTTTATCACCTTCCTCTAAACTTCACCCCGTTTCCAGGGGGTTCCTTCAGCACGAGGGACTCATCCCAGTGAACCTTTGCTGTCTAAAGTCAGGTCTCCATGGCTCATCACCCACACCCTGGTGGGGACGGGGGCTTCCCGGAGGGACCTGACCCCACCTGAAGGATACGCATCGAGTCACCCAAGGGGGACCATTTTCTGGAGGTGTTTCTCACACCACCAGGAGCAGCCCAGCCCACAGGCACTGGGGCTCAGAGAGGGCTCACGAGTGTTTTCCCACAGACAGACCCTTCCACCGACAGGCAGCCGTGCTGCTCTGAAAGGCTTTGCTTGAGGAAACATTCCCTGGAAACATTCAAGACCAGGTTGGACAGGGCTCTGAGCAACCTGATCTGGTTAGCGGTGTCCCTGCTCACTGCAGGGGGGTTGGACTGGGTGACCTCTAGGGGTCCCTTCCAACCCAAAACATTCTATAGGAAAAGGCCTCCTTAATTAGCCTGTCCTGCTAATTAGGAAGAGAGGCTGTTTCAGGTGGAAGCAAGGTCAGGCTTGGCCTGCCAGAGAATTTTGGGAAAGGGCTTTATGGCAGAGCCCCGTACCCCGCAGAGATCAACGTCCCCCAACATCCGATCCAGCCCAGACCTCCCATGTGCCCGCTTGAGATGGGGATTAACACAATTTAAACACAGCCACAGGGGAGGGGGATCTGCTGGGGACTTGGGGACCCACGCGGCAGCCCCGGGTTGGGAGGCAGCTCCTGTGAAGGGTTAACAGGATTATAAACCTGCCTGCCTTTCTAAATCCCCCGGGCTGTAGGATTGGACTGGTTATAAACTTATTAACAGGGGACGGGGGCTGAGGGGGGCTGTGGACCCTGCTCTGCTGGCTGGGCCACCAGCCTGTCCTCGGGGTCGGGCTCTCCGGGTCCCCAGGGGAGCAGCAAATCAATTCATTTCCCCATTTAGGGAAAATGCAAGAACGATGGCAGGGAACTCACCCAAGTGAAGCCATAAGATGGGGGAAAGAAGGAGGGGAAGGAGATGGCTGGGTATGGAAAGACGGGAAAACAAAGTATTTTTGGGAAAGATTTTGGAACGCAGCACCGAGCTGAGAGGGTGGCAGAGGCTTGGGAAGAGCTTTGACCCATCCTTGAGATGCAAACATCCCTGTGCTCAACCCCAGACCCCGGCACAAGCCCGAATCACGGCAGCAAGAACAACGGGAAGAGGACTGGGGGGAGCGCCGGGCTGGCCCCGCACCCCAGCCGTGCCCCGTGGGGAGCCAGCAGCGGGTGGGCACCCACCCAGCATGGTCTGGCCACCAGCCCTGCTCGGCATCAGTGGGCACCTTCGGGGCCGTTTGCATTTCCCACGGGGTCTGGCAAAGCTCCTGCACCAAAGCCACCGTTGCAAAACCTGCTTACAGCCCCCAGCAGCCGCGCTCCGGAGGAGCGAAGCCGGACAGGAAAGCCCTGGGGGGGTCACGCCAGCATCACCGCCGGGAGAAACCGGTGCTGAGCGATGAGCCGCCAGCCCAGCCACGCACCCCGCCAGCCCCCACCCCGTGCCCCGGGGATGCCAGGCGACGTCCCGCTGGCGGCTCACGTTTATTTATTAAATTTCTGTTTCAAACGCTAAAATTAATCTTTTAATCAGCAGCAGAGGCGGGCGGCGCTCATGGGCGCGCTGGGGAGGTGTTATCTCCCGGCCATCTGCTCGCTGCCCTCCACCGCGTCCCAGCAGAGCCACCAGACAGTGGCCGCCGGCCGGCCCAGCTGGCCACCGTCGCGTGCGGGGGCTGGCCCCCCGGCACAAAGCCGGCCAGGGCTCTCCATCCGCACAAAGCCCATCCCAGCGGGCAAAGCTGGGGGAGGTTTCAACCCAAACCCCTGACATACGAGCAGGTTTTTGGGTGTAGAAAATGGGTTTTGAGCATTTTTTGCCTTGCAATTGTGGGGAGAGGGGCTTAGCAGCTCCACGGAGCCAGGGGTGCCCGGGGGACGCCGGCGAGGCTGCTGATGCTGCCAGGCAGGGGTGCAGCGCTGCCTTGACTCCCCCCGCCCTGGCGTCCCCGGAGCATGGGCACCCATGGGTGGCACTAACCTGGCAGCGCTCCCCAAAACACACCCCACGAGGCTGAACCCATCCTGCACCACCAGCGACGGATTCTGCCTTTTCTGCACCCAAAAGCAGCAGGGAGGCATCAGCGTAGCACCCCAAACCCACCTCTCGGGTGAAGGTAGCGGTCACCCCGGGGTGCTGCCTGCCTGCACCCCCGTGGGGTGCTGCCCCCCCCACTCGCTCCGATCACCTACTTCAGCAGGAGACGGCTCGTGCCCCCGCAGCATCCATGGTTCCCGCTGACTGTGGGGTGCCCTGAACTCTCGGTCCCCAGTGGGGGTGGCCAGGCTCAGCCAGCCTCTCCCAAACCTCAGGGTGGCCCCAAGAGCCCGCCGGGGCCCCCGCCAGCTCGGGATCCGGCCCACTGACCCCCAGTTAATCGGCTAAAACCGCACGCTCTGAACCCTGGCCCCGGCCACGGCCGCGCTCCTGCCGGCTCTCCCTGCCCTACATAGCCATCTGCGGCCGCCAGCGCCCGCCTTCACCTCCCGTCCCCTCTGCCGTCCCCGCACCCACGCGGGGGTCCCCACTCCGTACCCACCTGCCCCCCGGCACCGGCTGAACGCGGACCTTCGGCTGGTCTTGCCACACAGGACAGCCCAGCACTGGGGCTGTGACAGGAGCGAGAGCCCCCAGGGCTGCTTGCAGAGGCTGTGGGTGCTTCCCCAGCTGCTGCCTGCAGAATAAATCCCCTTCCCCACCCCCGGCTGGGACCAGCATCACCTGTGTGCTGCCCCTCCCCGGGGAGCTCGGCTGCTGTGGGACCCCCATGAAGCCCTTGCCCTCCGGAGAGGGGCCACCAAAACGAGTTGAATTAAACCCCACAAAAAGCTGCGGGGGTCACTGAGCGCCTCCCCCCTCCGCGGGCTGACGCTGCTCCCGAAGCCGGGGTCCGAGCCGCCGAGCGATGCCCCGTTCCCGGCGTGGCAGCATCCCGCCCTGCTTACCAGTAAATGAGAGAAAGCCCATCGAAGCGCTCCAGGTCCCGGCCAGGGGGTTGGAGGTAGGACATCATCCGGGGCCACCCGTCCCCACCGAGCCCTCAGGGCCGCTGCGGCCGGCTCCCGCTGCCCAGGGCCATGGGCTCAGCGCGCCGGCGGCCGGCACGGCTCCCCGCCACAGCCAGCCACGTCTAATCCTGGGCAGGCAAGCATGTGATCGCCCCTCTCCCGGCTCCCCCCGGCTAAACCCTGCCGATGCCGCCAGTTCTGTGGCACCGGCCGGGCACGGAGCAGCTGTGCCACTGCCTGGGGACGCTGTGCTACGGCTAATTCCAGCTGCCAGGTCCAGGACCCGCGCCGGGGTCGGAGCCGCTCCAGGCACAGCAAGTGCCTCCGCTGCGGGACCCACACAGCACCCGGCAAAGGTGGCCCCAGCACCGGTGCGCGGCTGTCAGCCGGGGGATCGTCCCCATTGCTGGCATGTGGCCATCAGCCGGGGGCTTGTCCCATCACCAACATGAGGCCACCAGCCAGGGGCTTGTCCCCATCACCAGCATGTGGCCATCAGCCGGGGGCTTGTCCCCATCACCTGCATGAGGCCACCAGCCGGGGGCTCACCCCCATCACCTGCATGTGGCCATCAGCCAGGGGCTCACCCCCATCACTGGCATGTGGCCATCAGCCAGGGGCTTGTCCCCATCACCAGCATGAGGCCATCAGCCAGGGGCTTGTCCCCATCACCATCATGTGGCCATCAGCTGGGGGCTTGTCCCATCACCAACATGAGGCCATCAGCCGGAGGCTCATCCCCACCACCGGCATGTGGCCATCAGCCAGGGGCTCACCCCCATCACTGGCATGTGGCCATCAGCCAGGGGCTCATCCCCATCACTGGCATGTGGCCATCAGCCAGGGGCTCATCCCCATCACTGGCATGTGGCCATCAGCCAGGGGCTTGTCCCCATCACCAGCATGTGGCCATCAGCCAGGGGCTCACCCCCATCACCGGCGTGTGGCCATCATAGAATCATAGAATGTTTTGGGTTGGAAGGGACCTCTAGAGGTCATCGAGTCCAACCCCCCTGCAGTCGGCAGGGACACTGCTAACTAGATCAGGCTGCTCAGAGCCCCATCCAACCTGGCCTTGAATGTTTCCAGGGATGGGGCTTCCACTACCTCTCGTCCCCATCACCAGCATGTGGCCATCAGCCAGGGGCTCGTCCCCATCACCAGCATGAGGCCATCAGCCGAGGGCTGTCCCTGCCCGGCACGGCCCCGGTTCAACAAACCGAGCGTTTATTTTAGCAGGATGAGCCCTTCGCCCCCCCGCCCATGAGGCGCCCCCCTCACCTTGCACTCGCCGTGGCTGTTAATGATGGATATAATCAGTACGGGTGGTTATAATCGATGATTAACCTGCCACAACAAACTATTTAAAGCCAATTGCGGGCGTCACTGACCTGCGCTAAGCCCGGGCTGCTCCCTCCTCCCCAGCCGCTGCCGACAGGCCTCAGCATTTCTTATTATTTATATCATTTGGGGCACAATTCTTGCATGTTTGGGTTTTTTCCCCCCGTTTCAAGTCTGGTCATACTTGAGCACCTCAACCGTCCCTCAGACTATTGGGAAAACCCTGGGATCGAGCGCCGGTGGGGAGATGGAAACTGTTTGAAGCGGGGGGGCTCGTTTGTGTAAATTATCCCGGAGCGCTGAGGTCGGAGCTGGCCCCGTCGTGCTTCCCCGTATCCAGCTGTGGGTGGGATGGACAGACAGCAGGACAGGCAGACCAGTCCCCAATTCAGGGCGATGGCAAAGACACAAATGAGCATCCACCTGCTGCGCGATGCGTGTTTTATTTCTCCCTCTCCCTCCCACGGGACCAGCCGGGGTGGCTGGGTGCCTGGGAATTAGGTGAGTCCCGGGGATTACGAAATGCATCCGTCTGTCCCCATCCCGCACAGCCTGGGAAAGCCACCAGCCCCCCCCGGGGACAGGTCCTGTGCCCACCGCTCCCCCCAGCCCGGTGACAGGTCCCCCGCGGTGGCACAGTCTGGGACAGCTGCCACCCCCGGGGCTTCGCCCCATGCACCTTTAGGGGTGCAGCTCAGCTTCACCCCCTGCCCCGGGCCAGCCCTCTGCAGCGCATCCCTGCCCAGGACCCTTCTCCGCAGGGACACCCCGCGGCGCATTTTGGGGGGCACGACCTTCCCCAGCCCGGTGAACCCTCCTGCCGAGGGGTGCCGGCACCCCACGCCGGTGCGGGGAGAGCCGCCCACTCCCAGGGCTGGCGCAACCCGGTGCCAGGCGGTGCCGGGCGTGAGCCCTGGGACCGGTTTCTGCTGCGGCGGAAGGACGGGCGGCAGGGTTTGCCGAAACCGCGGGGAGCGGGTGGGTGCCGGGGTGCCGCAGCCGGCTCGGGGCTGGGCCGGCCTCTCCCGGTCTCACCGGTTGGGATTGTCAAAGGCGGTGTCACCCCGCTCCGGGGCAGGACAGCGCCCCGGGGACGGCGAGGCCGCCCCGATCCTGCCCCGCTGCCAGCAGCCCAGCGCTGCCGAGGCACCCGGTGCCCCAGAGCATCACTGCCACCCGCAGGGACACCCCACGGGTGCGTCCCCCACCTTGTCCCCAGCCCTGGGGGGGGTGACAGCATCACCCCGAGCCGGGCTGGTGGCGTGAATCACAGAGTCCTGCCGGGGAGGGACACCCTGCCGTGCCCTTTCCTCCGAGAGCTTCCGTGCTGGCGGAAGCGGAGCATTATCTCCCTCGCCCATCAGAGGCAGCTGCCCGTGGGTGCGCTCCATCCGCGTCTTTATACAGATGCAAATATTACACCCCGGAAATTCTCAGCCTTTACGCCACGGGCCAAAGCCTGCCATGGAGCCTTGACCATTTTCTCCCTCTCGCCGGGGCCTGGGGAGCCTGCGCCGGGGCGGACCCTGCCTTGGGACATCCCAGCCGGGAGCTCGGCCACGGGTGATGCTCCCCTGCGTCATGGGGGCCATCGCGATGGCACGGGGCTGCGGAGGGGCTCGGCTCGCCTCCGAGCTCCCACGAGGCCAGGGCTCCTGCGTGGGCACCCAGGGCTGCAGCATCGAGCCACGCAGGGGGCAGCGGGGACACTGGGGTGACTCCCCTGAGGAGCTGGGACCCCCCCTCCCCTCTCCATCCCTTCACGAGCCAGGAGAGCAAGGACCCAGAGCGGCTGCCACCACCTCGGATGCATCACGATCTTAAAATCCTGATGCCACCAGCCCCGGCGTCCAGCACCCAGTGCCTTTCTGAAAGCCCCAGCTGGGGGCACAGGATGGGGACCCACCCAGGAGGGGCTGTCCCCCTCTGTCCATCCCCCCCGTTTGGAGCAGACGCCCCCCAGCCCTCCTCGATGCCCTCAGTCTGCGCCACCACCCGGTGCCCGCAGCCTGGCACGGGTGGCACCCGCGCCCCAAAGCCCCCGCACCCCAAAGCCCCCGCGCCAGCCTGCTCAGCTGCACCGCCGGTGACAACGCGGCGCCTTTGCTCCATCCCGCACCGGGAGGATGAGGAAGAGCCGAAATTTAATTTATTCCATGCTGCATTTCCATGCCAAATGAGTCAGAGCACCGGCCTCGCTCAGCCTTTGTTTTGCTTGGCTGCTAGCGCTGGCTTTTGCTCAGTGTTTGTTCAACATTTAACTCCCTTGATGGCACTTGGGCTCAAACCAGCAAGTGCAGCAGAAAAAAAAAAGCCATTCCCCTGCTGGGGCAGGAGCTTTCCCAGCCTCCACCTCCGCTTGGGAGCAATGCACTTATTTTATTTATTTCTTGCAGCTCCACGAAGCCCTGAGTGGGGTCCTTTGAGCCCCACCACATCCTGCAAGACCCTTTTAAAGCCGGGGGGGCTCATGGGGGCTGCGGGATGGGGCCAGAACCCCTGGAACAGCCGGGCTGGCTGCTGATTTCAGAGTAAAACCAGCCTTAAAAGGAGCCGAGGGATGTTTTGCCCGGCGCAGGACCAGTTAGGAACGAGCAGGGCTGCATTCCTGCGCACGTGGGAGCCGGTGAGAAGGAAGCGGCAGCGCGGAGGCGTTTCCGTGCCCTGCTTTCCTGCGCCGTGCCAGCCACCAGCGGGAAATCCCTTCCCACCCCGACAGCCAGAAAACCCTCGGACACGGGAGCGAGCGGTTCGGCTGGCCCCTCCGAGGAGGGCTGTCAAAAAGTCCCACCCAGAAAATAGACGGGGTTTTGGCCAATCCACTGTTGGTTTGTGTTCCACCGAGTGTCTCAACTTTTGGAAGAAATTTCCAGAGTTTTTTTACCCCCCTCCCTCATCCAAAGCTAAACCCTGAAGTTCTTCATCGGGAAATGCCGCTGAAAAGCCCCCGGGGCTGAGCATCCCCCTGCCTGGCTCCTATCCTGCGATGGGGTCCCCAAAACCCCTTGGCAC